>JAURVB010003638.1:0-14336 GCA_033002965.1 Piper betle
TAATAGTTCTTGTGAATGTGAAAATTATAATAACATTATGGATTTAAATAAAATTAATATTAATGTTATTTCTGCACAAGAAGAGTTATTATTAGATATGATTGATAATATTCCTGATAAAGAAGAAAAAAGGAAATATATGGAAAGAATCATAGAATCTAATAAAACTCAAAAAGAAGAGAAAAGATTTAAACCTCAGGTAGAAGCAGTATTAAATCCATCATATACAATGATCAGAAGTTTTATCAAGAATAAAACCAGAAAAACCTATTACTATAAATGATTTAAGAAAAGAAATAAATAATCTTAAAACAGAAATTTCTAATCTAAAAAGAAGAATAGAAATTTTAGAATTAAATAAAGAAATTCAAGATCATAATTCAGAAAACACTGAAGAAGATTTACAAGTATTTGAAGATTTAAATACTTTCCATATAGGTGAATCTTCGAAACAAACAGAAACCCAACCAGAAGAAAATTATTTAAACATAATAGAACAAACGATTACTCGAAAATATGTATTAAAAATAAAAATAATCATTAAAAATGAATTTAGTTTAGAAACTTTAGCATTAGTAGACACTGGAGCAGATAGAAATATTATACAAGAAGGATTAATTCCTACTAAATATTATAGGAAAACAACTCAAACTCTTTCAGCCGCAAATGAAGAAAGATTAAAAGTTAATTATAAACTTCCCAATGCTGTAGTATGCATAGGAGAAGTAAGAATGTATTTAACCTTTATATTAGTAAAAAACATTGGTTCAGAAGTAATTTTAGGAAATCCTTTCACGGCTTTAATAGAACCTTTCTTTATTGATGATATAGGAATTCATACACATTTACAAGGAAAAGATATTACGTTTAAATTAGAATTTCCTAAAAGACAAACATTCATTTCAGTTATGAAAAATAAACAGAAGTCAAAAATTAAACAAATAACTTATTTACAAGAAGAAGTAAATCAGTTAATATTAGAAACAAAACTTAAAACACCTATGATAGAAAATAGAATAAAGGATATTAAAACTCTTTTTGAAAAAGATTTATGTAATGACTTACCTAGTGCTTTTGGAATAGGAAGAAACATGAAGTTTCTCTTCCATATGAAACAGGGTTTACAGATAAATTAATTCCTACAAAAGCAAGACCAATTCAAATGAATCAAGAATTGGTTGATTATTGTCAAAAAGAAATTAAAAAACTATTAGAAAATAAGTTAATTAGAGAAAGCAAATCTCCATGGTCTTGTGCAGCCTTTTATGTATTTAAAGCATCAGAAATAGAAAGAGGTGCACCAAGATTAGTTATAAATTATAAACCTTTAAATAAAGTTTTAAAATGGATTCGATATCCCATTCCAAATAAAAAAGATTTATTAAAAAGACTTTATAATGCTCAAATATTTAGTAAATTTGACTTAAAATCAGGGTTTTGGCAAATACAGATAAAAGAAGAAGATAGATATAAAACAGCTTTTAACGTTCCCTTTGGACAATATGAATGGAACGTTATGCCTTTTGGATTAAAAAATGCTCCATCGGAATTTCAAAAGATTATGAATGATATCTTTTATCCATATGTGAATTTTATAATTGTCTATATTGATGATGTGTTAGTTTATAGTAATTCAATTGATCAACATTTTAAACATCTCAATCAATTTTATAAAATAGCAATTACAAATGGAATAGTCTTATCAAAAACGAAAATGAATTTAGTTCAAACTGAAATTCGTTATCTAGGACATACTATTGAAACTGGAAATATAAAACCAATCCAACGTGTATTAGAATTTTCTAATAACTTTCCTGATAAAATTTTAGATAAAAATCAATTACAAAGATTTTTAGGAAGTTTAAATTATATTGCTGAATTTTACAAAGATTTAGCTTTTGACTGTAAACTATTATTTCAAAGATTAAAAAAGAATCCATCTCCTTGGACGGATGCTCACACAAGAGCAGTACAAAACATAAAACAAAAAAGTAAATATATACCTTGTTTAACTTTACCACATCCTTCAGCTTTAAAGATAGTGGAAACAGATGCTTCTGCCCTCGGATATGGGGGAATCCTGAAACAACAAATAAATAATAAACCTTTTATTATTCGCTATCATTCAGGTCTTTGGAATATTACACAATCTAAATACTCCACAATCAAACAGGAAATGTTAAGCATAGTCAATTGTATTTTAAAATTTCAAGATGACTTGTTAAACTCTAAATTTTTATTACGCATTGATTGTACAGCTGCTAAATTTATCTTAGAAAAAGATGTACAAAATCTGGCTTCTAAACATATCTTTGCTCGATGGCAAGCGCTCTTAGCTATCTTTGATTTTGATATAGAATATATTCCGGGTTTAACCAATTCGTTACCTGATTATCTTACTCGGGAATTTTTGCAGGGGGAATATGGACAAGGGCAAAGGGAAAATGCCACTTTGGCCGATGCAGCCTAAGTATCCTAGTCATGCACCACCATTTTACAAAAATTACCCTTATATGCCTAATGAGCAGGAACCTGATAAACCCTCTTTTAAACCATTGAGTCCTTACATAAGGAAACCCATTTATCACCGTCTTTGTTATCTAGAGCATACACCTGATATTTTAGAAAAATGTGATCCAAGTGAAATAGCCAAAATACACTTTCCTCGGTATTCTCACTTTCCAGTCAAGTCTGGTAAAACAAAGATTTTTCTATGAGTGTGTCCTAAATGATATGCAATCATGTGAGTTTACTCATAAATATGTTGGCGAAGAAATTGGTAAACAATTGAGATATCCAGAGGATTATGAAACAAAAATATCTTATAGCAAATTAATTATTCAGAAAGTTGTCTCTATGGAGGACTATGGTCATCCGAGTCGGTTTACTAAGTTTTCGCATACTAAACCTCCTCCTGGTCTGTTTCCGTCTGAATACAATTATTGGGATTACATAGAAGCGTTTGATAAGGTCCTCCTATATAATAATCCTCATTCTCAGCATTCCTGGTTTATACGTATTGATATTGAAAAACCATGTAAAGTACCTATGTGGTTTCATCAGTGGATAGGAAAATTTGGTCCTGAATTTGAGTATTTACCCAAATATTATAAGGGTCAGTTTGATAAATTTCATCAGATTATCCAGACATCATTTAGAAATCCTTTCTATTACTTCTTGTGTTATTTTCGAATTCCATGGATCCTATCGTGGAATTTTTGTTTTCATACCTTTGAAGAACAAGGGATATTAGTATCTTCACTGGCTTATACCATATTCATTAGATGGTGGGATAAGTTCACACGTCAGTTAGTTATACCAACAAAAGCAATGCTTTTTGAGCCAGTTCCAGGTCCCTTGGTTCAGTCTCCTCCAGTGCTCCCACCCGCACTCTCGCCTAACATCTATTCGTGGTTTTTGCAGCTTAATGAAGATACACCTGGGATACCCCAGGATGAAGCGATGAAAATAGCTACCATACTACATTCATATGGTGCGGTGCCCAAAGTCCAACGACAGATTGCGATTGAACAAGTAGAAGATACTGTACTTGTTAAAGATAAATTACAAAAGGAATGGCAATTTGCCCAATCACCATTGAGCCTTCAGGATATGCAATGCACTCTTTGTGGGAATATTGGCCACACGGCAATTTGTTGTTCAGAAGCTCCTGATGCAGATTTCGACTTCGACCTTGGTCCTAAATGTTACTGCTGCGGTCAATATGGTCATTGTACTATAAGATGTCCTGATGCAAGAAAATCACCATCTCCAATTCCGTCTCCACTACAGTCTCCTACAGTAGCAATTGAAAGTCAAAGTTCCTCTTCTCAACCTGTGATAAATACATCGTCAACTTGGACTACTGTCCAGGTAAATGCTGATCTTTCTGAGCCTTTAGGTTCAAGTAGGTTGCCAACCAATCTCAAGGTGGAACCCACTGTGGGACCCAGTCGTGGACCCCACTTAACTTAAGTGGTGGACCCCATAGAGTAACCATCCACCCAGGTAATCGGTAGCCACTCTTTTCTATAAATAAGAACCTTGGTCTTTCGAGGAAGGGGGACTTACTTCGCTCTGCCTCTTTAATTTCCTCTTCCTTCTGGTTCTGATTTCCTCTAGAGTTTTCATCTGTCTTCTATCCTCGCCAGTTCTTTAATTCTCTTTCTGTTCTTCACGCATCTTCTTCCATCTGATTTCGATCTTCTACGTTTCAATCTTCAACTTTCGATTTCTAATTTTCATTCGTCCGTCAGTTTAGTATATAGTTTGGAAATGGAATCTTCTTTATAAACATCATTGTCGTCTTTTCTTTAAGTCGCGTCGCCTTCTTCTTTGTTTCTTTAAGTCGTGTCGCTCTTTCTCCTTTGCGTCTGGTTTCATCTCATCCTGATATTTCGTTGAGTTTGAAAAATTTGTTTCGTCTGTTAGATTGATCCAACTGGATCTATTTGTTTGATTAATATTTGAGTCTGTACGATTTGTGATTTGAGTCTGTACGTAGCAACATATATACGACTGTACGTGTATGTACTGTATGTATATGTGTGATTACGGTATATGTGTATTGTAACGTGTATATACATCTGTACTGAATGTGTACTGTATGTATATCTGTATTTACGTGAGTGAGTGAATGAGTGTATTTATTGTGTGACTTCACTACGAGTGACTGTAAGTTTGGACAATAAATAAAAGCTTCATTATTTGGTAATTATGAATCTTTGCCTCTGAGTTAGGCTAGACTTTAGAATTATTTTCTGCATCGCCTCAGAGCTAGGCTATATATATTTTAAATTTTAGTCTTTACATTTCTATCAGCCTCAGAGTTAGGCTTTTACTTTTATGTTCGTGGTTGTGGCTACGGCTGACCTTCCACAACACTCTGCTTTTATTTACGTGTTATTATTTAACTATTTATATCTGTCTATTTTATATCTGTGCAGTACTTACACTGTTAATATCTGTACATTAAGATTTGTGATTATAAGATTACCATAATTGTTTCGTAATTAAAGTTGAGTCAAGGCAATTTGAGATCCAACTATAAAATTCACATAAGGATAAAAGATATCATTCATAATCTTTTGAAATTCAGATGGAGCATTTTTTAATCCAAAAGGCATCACGTTCCATTCATATTGTCCAAAGGGAACGTTAAAAGTTGTTTTATATCTATCTTCTTCTTTTATCTGTATTTGCCAAAACCCTGATTTTAAGTAAATTTAACTAAATATTTGAGCATTATAAAGTCTTTTTAATAAATCTTTTTTATTTGGAATGGGATATCGAATCCATTTTAAAACTTTATTTAAAGGTTTATAATTTATAACTAATCTTGGTGCACCTCTTTCTATTTCTGATGCTTTAGATACATCAAAGGCTGCACAAAACCATGGAGATCTACTTTCTCTAATTAACTTATTTTCTAATAGTTTTTTAATTTCTTTTTGACAATAATCAACCAATTCTTGATTCATTTGAATTAGTCTTGCTTTTGTAGGAATTAATTTATCAGTAAACCCTGTTTCATATGAAAGAGAAACTTCATGTTTCTTCTTATTCCAAAAGTACTAGGTAAATCATTACATAAATTTTTTTCAAAAAATTTTAATATCCTTTATTCTATTTTCTATCATAGGTGTTTTAAGTTTTGTTTCTAATATTAACTGATTTACTTATTTACTTCTTCTTGTAAATAAGTTATTTGTTTAATTTTTGATTTCTGTTTATTTTCATAACTGAAATAAATGTTTGTCTTTTTAGGAAATTCTAATTTAAAAGTAATATCTTTACCTTGTAAATGTGTATGAATTCCTATATCATATATATATATATATATATATATATATATATATATATATTATTGTGCTTAAATAAATGCGTCACTCAAAATATAACAAATTAAATAAAAATAAAATATTAAATTATTATAATTATGTGTCTTCTATTTAATTAAATTTAATTTCTAAAAATACGAGTCTCTCGTCTCCTTGTTCAATTAGATCTTATTTACAATATTAAATATAGCTCTAATATAGGCCGCACACTTAACGACCCATAAACAATAATTATGAGATTATAACTTGAGAACTAATATAACCTTCACTACTCGGAATATAAGCTTTGGAGGATGATTATAATAGTTTGGCAAATGGTAAAATCTCATCGGTAACTACACATTCTTTCCATTTGTTTTTACCTAATGAATCACCTTCGATGAGATTGCTCCCATTTTGTAACATGGACGTTGTTTATATCTTAAGTTTTAAATCCTAAATTATAAGAACAAGTAAATAATTTAAATTTTATTAATTTATAATTACTAAAATAACCAGCTCATATTGTTTTGTTTTTTCTACTTTTCAAACTACTTCTACCAGCTACGTCACCGTCCCTCGAGTCCTCTTCTCATGTGCACCGGCCTTTCTCAGGCGAGGCCTGGCCGCTGGCTCATGTGGGATCATCGGCCTCGGGATGTCTCAGAAGGGATACCGTCCCAGCTGTCGGCCAACGTCTGCGGCGTCTCCCAAACCTTCGCCGTCTGCCTGGCCTCCTTCTTCTCCTCCCCCGGCGCCGGCCCCTACGTCTTCCTCCCCTGCAAGGAGATATCCCACCGCCTCCTCTACACCCCCCTGCTCATCAACCCGGAGAGCACCGCCCCGTCGCACAGCCCTGATGAGCCCTCCTGGGAGTACTTCGTCGGGGTGAAGTCGATCATGGTGGCCGAGAAGCCCGTGCCGGGCATCGACCCGCTCTCCTCATCATCGACCGCCGCGGCTTCGGCGGCACCAAGATCAGCACCACCACCCCGACACCGTCCTGCAGTCAACCATCTACCGGGCGCTCGCCGCCGCCTTCGAGAGAGGCGCCGAGGCCATGGACCTCGCCAAGGCCGACCCGGTGCCGCCGTTCGGGAGCTGCTACAGCACCAACGTCATGGGGATAGGGAGAACCGGGCCTCAAGTGCCGATGGTGGACCTGGTGCTGGAGGGCGAGAACTCGGTTTGGCGAATGTTCGGCGCGAACTCGATGATGGTGGTGGGCAACGGCGTCACCTGCTTGGCGTTCCTGGACGGCGGATTGAACCCGAGGACGTCGATTGTTATCGGAGGGAGGCAGTTGGAGGATAATCTGGTGCAGTTAGATACCGTGAACTCCAAGTTCGGGTTTAGCAACTCGCTGCTGTTCATGGAGACCACTTGCGCCAACTTCAACTTCACCCATATCAAAGTGTAGATGAGAAGGTTATCGATGATGGGAAAATAAGACGTTGAGGTGTTTTGGAGAGTGAAGTGTGGATACCATTAGAGCTTGTAATCTGCGGTTTCGTTTCAGAAGCCGTGCAGGTATGGAATGCTTGAAATAAGAACTTCTTGTTTTTGGTGAAAGAGTCGAAATTAATAAGATCTTTGTGTGTGTGTTCTCTTCGATGAATGATTCTTAAAGACGCCGGGAGTTAAAAGAATTTTTCACCCCTATAATTTTTTAGGAAATTTTAAGTATTTTATGATTTTTAATTAGCTATCATCCATTGCCTATATAGGCGATGGATAAATTTAATTGCTTTTTAATTAATTGAGCATTTTATTATCACGGATATAATAATCAAATTAAATTAATCTTAGACTTTTTTAAAAAATATTGGGCCCCACTTATTAGCCAAAACATGCAACTATTTCTACCCAAGAGAAAATTTTTCACCAACCAAGTTTATTACAACTAATTATCTTTACATAATGTTTACGGTCTGTGCTACCACAGCTCATGGTTCTTTCTCCCAAGTTCTCTGCTACCACAGCTCATGACTCATGCTTTCTCACTGTTGGCACCAAAACACGAGTTCCACCCACTAAAATAAACTCGTGTTCATCAAGGCAACAACCATTTATAAAGCTTGCCTTCTTCTATTAAACTAGATATCCAAGGAGCACGAGCAAAAATCCTCTTTGGATTGTCCAAACAATTTCAAATGCCTTGATGTTTGATACTGCAAAGAGTTATTCTGGGATTACAAATACAAACAAGGATCCATGCTAACAGAATTCTTTAATGGCAGCATTAGAGACAACCAACGGAACTGTGATCCAACAAGAACATCTTCAAAGCTCCGTCTCTACAGCAGCAGGCCGCAGAGTGGAAGACGATGGAACCCTTTTCTGCATTCTGAACAGGAGAGTGAGCCTTTTAGCATTCCGAATGGTATTGCACACTTGAGCCTGTTACCAAAATGATTGTATATCTGCATAAATGGTTGTTTAACAAAGAACCCATTAAAATTCTTTGTGCACCAGATCAATTAAGTGTTCCATATAATATGTTTTTGGCAGGCAGCAGCAGAATTCATTGGAACATTTATCTTGACGTTCTGTGCCTCTGCAATCAAATCAAGCAAGAAGTATAGTGATACGCCAGTTGGAATATTGGAGAGCGCACTCAATAGCGGATTAGCAGTTGTCTTGGTAATGTTCTCACTGGGACACATCTCTGGAGCTCATGTCAATCCCTCCATTAGCATAGCCCTCACTGTGCTTGGTGGCTTCCCTTGGTCTAAGGTTCAAATTTACTCTTTGCAAGGCCACTTAACACGGTTGGCTAGCTATAAATCTTTTGGGTTAGATCAGAGCAAAAAATTTATGTGTACCCACTAAAATTTTTTTGTGTGTACGCAATTGACAAATTTTTAAATGATCAGATCAAGTTTGAATTTGCAGGTTTTATACTATGTACCGGCTCAGGTTCTGGGCTCGGTGGTGGGAGCCTACGTTGGGAAGCTTGTTTACAACATGGAAGCTGATTTTGCCACTACCAAGCCTCTGCATGGAGATACGATAGCATTCTTTGCCGAGATGATGGGCGGCTTGTTTGTCATGTTCTTGATTGCTTCTTTGTCCAAACTTCCTCTATCAGTATGTCTGTCAAATTTTTTTCGCAGTACCATGATCTCTGATCTAAGTTCTTGAATTTTGGGCATTTTGATCCAGTCTTTGTGCCTTTAACTTGTTTGATGATTTGTTAATTGTGTATCAGGTTGTACATATTTCGCCTTTCATTGTTGGAGCCGCGGTTGCTCTTTCTATTTTACTCACCGAGTAAGTAGATTAATTGCTACCTAATGATAGACTTAATGTTCTCAATTATCATAGCTTTTAACACTCTATATTGACTTTTGAGTTTAGAAGATAAATTAGGAGGAAATTTACATTAATATTTATGTTTTTATATTTATTTAAACCATAATTATAAATGTTGTATTGTCACACCTAATTTTACCCGATCTACCAAATACCACCTTCCAATCTAATATAGTTTAACTTTTGTATGATCTTAATCTTCACCTAAATTTTAATATAAAATTTTTACAAAATTTAATTTTTATTGTAAATCACGATATTTTAATCGATATTTAGTAAAATATTGATGACAAATATATTTTTAATTTTTAATGAAATATTTTATTTATAACTTTAAAATCTAGTTAAACTCGGATCAACCCTGATCCAAATATATCTTGCACCGAATGTAAATCTGGTATGGGAACCATTCGGCATTTAAAATTATGGTTCAAATAATGAGAAATTGAAATGTGTTTTGCCAGGCCAGTTTCAGGAGGATCAATGAACCCGGCCAGGTCATTGGGACCTGCTGTTATTTCTGGGTCATTTGGGAGCATCTGGGTTTATGTTCTTGCTCCAACCGCTGGTGCAGTTGCAGGTGCTCTTTTATACAAAATCTTGAACTATAATCCCCCCAGGGTATCAGCTGCTGTTGCAAATACTGCTTGACATTTTCTCAAGCTAAAGATTGGTGTACATAATTTATTTTACTTTCATTGGAATCAATGTGATAATTCATCATACACAAATGAAATAAAATTACATAATCAACAAGGTTAGAAAAGTCTTTAAAAATCCTGCCAACGTGCCCATGGGAACAATTCATGGAACCAAGTTTCTCTGATTTGTCACTCCTGGATGGAAGAATAGAGTGTAGTGCATGCATTTTGGTCTAGTACTCGATAGAATAGAGTAGCATAATCTAACTATAAAAATAGTATTAAAAATTTTATCTTGATAAAAAATAAGAAATTCTATCAATTATAATACAATAGAAAAATAATCTATTATAATTTATCCTCTGTTTAATTAATATTCATCTTTAAAATTAAAATCCATCTCTAAAATATAATATGATTATTTAACTAGACTTCATCTTCAAAATTAAAATGCATATCTAATATAAGCTATACACATGGCGAAACATCCTGCCTTGTTCTTATAAACAGGGGATTAAAAGTGTATATATCTTATCGTTCAAATATGACCATCTTTCTTCAAAATTGAAGCGTACTTCAAAAATAAAACTATAGTCTATGTCATTATAGTTCAAAATTAAAGATTCATCTATAAAATTAGAGCTTAATTATGTTCAATATATGTCATGTTGGAAATTAAGTTTAATTTTGATATAGTCAAAATCTTCTGGGCGAAGAGTAAAGAGAATTAAATATCTAGAGGTAGTATTGATGTGGATCTATAAACGAAGAAAAATATAGAATGGGCTCTTAAAGTCTATAAATTAGTGTTTGTGTTATGTTATAGAAGTGAGATTTATGAGTTAAGTTCCCTGGCGAATTCGCTAGTAGGTTTGTATCCTCCAATATAATTTTGGGAAGTTCTTCTCTTTATATCAATCACCCCTGTCTTAGTATTATGTCATGACCTCTTGCACACATGTTGAGGTTTCTTACCTAATTTTATTCCATAAACGAGTGCGGTGTCAAGTCGGTAGGTCACGAGTTGGCTTCGTTTGGTTGCTTCCCAATTTTTGGATGGCCTTTAGAACATCCCCCTGAACATGGCACATTAGGCCCACTAAAAAGCCTAATAAGAAAGCCCAGTAAGCACTTCAAAAGCCCATCCACACGGGGTACCGCACAACGGTCTTGTTCGAGGGGGACCTCCATCTCGATGGCCATGGCGACCATGGCGCCCCAACCGCCGCCGGCGCTACACCTCCGGCGGCCACTGCCACCTTCGCCAGTGACCAAGATCGCATCTTTCTCTTCTCTCGTCGCCGCCGGCCCCAAGAGCCGCCGCCGGAGACGGCCCGCCAAGCCGGGGACGGCCGTCCGACAATGCATCTCGGCCGTCGCCGCCGCTCTGAGGCTTCTCACGGTGCACCCGCCGGAGCTGGTGCCGGACTACGGCGGCAATGGCGGCCGTGCCGGCGGCGGCGGGTCGGCCTTCTGGAGGGCGTTCGGGTGGGGCGGGCCGGAGTGGAGAGGGAGGAAGAAGGTGCTCGGGATCGACGCCGTCTTCGTCTCCGTCGCGATTCTGGTGGTGTTTGGGAGGCGCCTGGAGGAGAGGGGTTTGGCGGTTAGGGTTTGGGCTTGGAGCTCGCCGTTTCTGGCCGGTGGCCGGCGGGCGTGGAGCAGGCACTGGGTTGTTGGGCTCTTCTGCTTCGTCTTCTTGATGGCCGCGGCCGCTGCCGGGTTCAAAGTTGAGGGCTTGGGGGGTTCGTTCTTGCGCCGTTTAGGGTTCTTCGACCGAGGACGACGAAGAGGACGATGTGGTGGCGGAGGTTGATATGAAGCAGAGAAAAAACTTGGCCCTTTTGATTGATCTTGATTTTCTTGATTTAATGTTTCATTATGATGTTTGAATCTTAACGCCATGCACAATCGATCGAGTTTTGATATATATTTTACAAATCAAATGGAATGAGATTGAAATGATGAATTTGAATGAATTTTGATTTAGTTTGCAATCAAAGAGAAAATGCTATAGCAGTATTCGTCTAAACTAATGAGTTTGAGTGAATTTTGAGATAAACTTGGCGATTACTCCAAATAAATTTTAATTTTATAATTAAATTTTCTTTTAAATAACGAAATAGAGTATAATATTATAATATCTTATATATAGATTTTGACTTTAAAAATATACTTTAATTAAATAAAAAGATAAATTATAATAATTTAATTTTTTATTTTTTTATTTTTTTGTATTTTTATTGATTAAATCGCACTGGAAGTTGTATTAACTTGTATTAATATAAAAATAGATTACAGTGTAAATGTTGGAGTGGGATTCATGATTTTGTGGTAGGGTTCATGAATTTACAGTAGGATGTCATCAATCCCAAATCTGTAAAAGGAGGAACGAGAATCATGTTGTTATTTAAATCCAAAAAGATGAGGGGTCTTGGCCTCAATCTCTACTCCTTTGCTAATTTACAAGAATCTACAATAAAGTTGTTAATAAAATGTTCCTGGATGTTCTTCCCTCTGTGAAATTAGATGGAAGAAATTTAGCTTAGGAGAAAGTTGCACCAAAATGTTCAACAAACCTGACCCTTACCACAGTGAGAATGGCCAACAGTAGCTCGGTTGAATTAACCTGTGAATTTTGATTGCATTGATTTCAATGCCTATCTATACAAAAAACCAATCAACAAAAATATGTATACACACTAAAGCTTGTACAACAGTACAACAGAAAATTTATCATCTGCTGGCGGATTGGAAATGAGGCAAATTAGGAACGATATTTCGTCTGAAAATTAGGGCATAGAGAAGCTCGTTCCATGCGTCTGGAACACCTGGCAGGCACCAGTGGCTGCAGTCTTGCCGGTGAATGGGCGCCGGCCCTGAGGAAGGTCCGAGGTAATAGAGGGAGGAATGGCCGTCTTTTCTCAAGGAAGTCATATGGGTCACATTTAACAGCTCTAAGTTCTTCCAGTGAGCTTTGTCTCTTGCTCTGTCTGTGACTGTGGTTAACAAATGGGACCACGCTTCCCGCAATTGCTGTTTCGGCGATAAATCGGGGAACTTCTCCAAATGGCAACTACCACCACTTCTCCAGTCTCCACCACTGTAGCAAACCCGTTAATAATTGTACATTAGATATGAGGTTTTGTGTCAAAAGACAAGATCCAGATGATGACATTAAATTCCGAATTAAGACGAGATGTCTCAAGAACTATTGAAAGATCCAACCATCAGAAACATATAGAATCACAAAGAACATTCTTGGAGAATGCTCCAGATACATTTTGTGGGTACTCATTGAAAGGCATAAAAGTTTGTGGCAAATAGATTAAAAATAAACTAATAAAGAGGAGACGAAACAAACCTGAAATGAACAGGAGCATATGTGCGGAATATAACTTGTGTCTTGTTGGCATCAACTTCTCGATGAATCCAATTGAACACTGTTTTAATGGATTTATGATAAGCTCTTTCCACACTCATTTCAGTCAGAACTTTCTCCCAATTTGAAAGAAGCATCCTCTGAAAAATAGAAGACATTGGATAACAGTTAGACACATATCTCCACTCTTTCAACTAGTTCTAGCTGCTATCACTTGAAGAGAAGAAAATGTTCTATACCCTCGAATTGTTTTCTCATAATTCCACCAATGACCCGTATTAAAGATTAGAAAATCTGCATCTTTCCAATTTTCGGAAGTCCAATCCATTTGATCCAATTTCAATGTCATTCTGGCCTTCTCAGGAGCAGTGGCAGGGGGCCTGCTCTGCAGAACTAGGAATGGAGCTCTGTAGTACTCTATAGTAAAATTGAAATCACGAAATCTAAACACCAAAAAACCTTTATGCTTCGTAATTGGGCTTCCATTCACTTCATAAATGGATTTCTTATTTGTCACTGCTGAAGAAAGCATACACAAGAGTGACTCCCACTGGTTTCTACCAATTGAATCACCAACAAACACAAGCCTGCGATTCCTCAGCATCTCCAGCATCTTACTTGCATCGAACCTTTAAAGAATAAAGTAAATCAGAAATGCCACGATAGCTATCAACAAACATGATTCTGCAGCAATTAACAGTATCAAAAAAGTAAGCTTTTTGGGTTAACTTAATGTTTGAGAGCATTGACAATCCAAAATGCATTTGATTCAAGTGAAGAAAAGAAGATCCTTTGAACTATACTCAAGTTTCTACCTCAGGAAAGCAAGGAATTTCTTTCCCAAAGGGCACGAAAATTGTAAGTTATGGAGTAGAATAAATCTACCGGCCGATGCTAGCAGAAACTCAAACTTGGAAAATAATCTTAGCATCTAAATGCAATGATAGACACCATGAGTAAGATGTCAAATATCAATATCTGCCAATGGAGCATCAGAAATTATTCGTCCAAGAAAGGATTATTCTGACTCATGCATACAAGAACAAAGTTTAAAGGCCAAGTGTTTGACAAAGTCATGACACAATAAGCAAAAGAAAAAAGACAAGGAGAACAGCGAAAAAATTGGACATGGATGGGTACATCTTCAAAAGGAAGAAAGCTTTCAAGATAAAATTCAAAGAC
>JAURVB010003639.1:0-10230 GCA_033002965.1 Piper betle
GGTACAGGGGTTGGTAACCTGGTTACGGTCCATCTCTTGGAAGCGGGAATGCTAGGGACAAATCCGCCAAACCCTAGCTCTCGACCGTCCCACGAGCTAAACCCCTGTAACAGCTATCAAAAGGAAAGTACGATGTTCTACCTATTATACGTACCTGACTTGAGATTTCGTCTGACTGTAATCCGCTAACCCTAATCTGAATGAGGGCATAAAATTATACATTAGTATAATTTTATTTGCATGAACCTACATGCAACTACATGACTAGTATAACTATCCATTTTGAAGATATAAAATATATCATGCTGGACTTCATTAATTATTTAATTTCCAGTAAGTCCAATGATAATTTATTATCAATGTGATATAATCAATTAAGTCCTTTTTTTCACATTTCCAATTAAATATCCCAAATAAAACCTTCATTTACCAGTTAATAATTCAATTATTAACCATACTCAATACTTAATTACTAGTATTAGTATATTCTTTAACTGATTTGTATTATCCTAATTTAAGGATGTCACTAGTACAGTTATTTGTAATTTATTTTTAACTCGACCGTATCGAGTCATCCCATATTTACAAAACTGCCATTCTTCTTCCCCGACGTCCTTCTCTTTCCCATACCTTCTTCTTCTTCGCACCCAAAACCAGCATGTCTTCTTTTCCTTCCACCCAATTTCAGACCCCATCTTCTATCTACCCCACTGATCCGATTGGAAAACCCCAAAGATCCAATCTTTATCCGCTGCTATCTCATGGAACTCGGACTACACCCTACATGGGGACCTTAATTTCACCATTCATGGTGGCCGACCAGCAGCCATGGCGACCATGTCCTGCCCCATCAAGGTGACGACCAGCACCACCCCAGGTGACGACCAGTCTGCACTTTCCATGGCGGATCCACGTCTGGCCAGCAACACCACCCATGGCAACACCGACCTGGTCTCCCTTCACGTTCCTGATTTGCATCCCTCCTCGACGGTCTGACTCGGCCACCCAAGGCGACTCCGTCCGGCCAGCAGCACCGCCGGGAGCACTCCCTACTTCCAGCACGTCAACCCAACTCACAAGGATGGAAGATGGCGTTGTTGCTGCTGCAAAACATCAGGATGACCTCCTAGTGTTCCCCTTCTCTTCGTTGATTTCAGATTTTAATTTTATGTTTATCATGCTTATTATCTAAACATGCTTATTATCCATTTGAGCATGTGTATTTATGCAACTAAGAAGAGGAAAGGAAGAAGAATTACCCGAGCGAAGGAGGAAGCCGGCGTCTGTCTGAAGAGAAATTATGTGGATGACGCCCTCCCCTTCTCTTTATATAATGTCATGAAGGCTAGGGTTTGTGAAAACTTACTTCGCCCGTATTTCACTTAATCGAGTAACCGGGTAATCGATATGATTCACTTTATTGTTTAAACGGTTTGATTCCGCTTGACCGATTAAACAATAATTAACCGGTTAAAATACTTTTCACTTAACCGGGTAATTCACAGTTAACCGGTTGACGGTAAATAATTTGTATGGAAAAAATAAAATTTTCCAACATTCGATCCCACCGCGACGAACGTATTTATTATTATTATTATTATTATTATCATTTTTTTTTCCGGGTCTTTACAACACAAGAGAATAATAAGGAAGCCCAATTTTTATTATCGATTCACCATAACTAAGTTGGAAAAAGAACCACCAACCACACTTCTATTCTTCAATTCAATGTTGCTCACCTGTAAAGGTAATTCCGCATTAGTGATAAAATCACTAAGCTGCATAATTAAATGAAATAGAGTCAATATAATCCCTATTATCATTTCAGTTGTTTTTATTATTATTATTACACAAGTCTTTAGTAATTATCTCTCAAGTCATTTGAAGATTAGTAATTTGTTTCTCAGGGCATTCTGAGATTAGTAGCAGTCGTCTCCCAGCTCATTCTGAGATTAGAAATCTAGGCTCAGGCCGACCAGGTTTGCCAACAAGGGAAAGTACAATATTTCAAATGATTATACAGACCTGGATATTTTGAACTCACAGCTGCGACTAATGATCTAGATCTGAACGAGAATATAAAATTATACATAAGTATAATTTTATTCAAGTAGGAATGCATGCAGCTATATGTCTAATATATATATATTAAATTTTTTGACAACATAACATGTAACAATTCAAAAATATTAAATATTAAATTCTCAACAAATCTAGTGAGATAATTAATTAATAATGTGATATATTCATTTAAGTCCTACTTTACATTTTAAATTAATTGTCTAAATCATAATTAATATCTAACAATTGATAAAAAAATTATTACTAATAAACATGTATGTAATTTTCCTTTGTGATGATAATTACTTAACCCCGATCATGATGATTTAGTTTACGGTTATAATTTTTAATCGCTACTATTATTTATAGCAATTCAATTAATTAAGTTGTTCGATTAAATTATTTAAAATAATTTGTATTATTCAAAAATATTATTATTATTACAATTATTTTAAATTATTCGACTCAATAGATTTTTGAACTTTATTTAATTTCATTATACTATTTAGGTTCGACGCTAGTGATAGTTACCCGACCATAGTTTAGTAACCCATTTTCAACATTCCTGACTCGTTATTAAAATAATCACTTTATCTGCCTAGTATTAAATTTAATATGGTAAAGGTGAAATTTTTATTTCATTAATTACTTGTAGTCATCCAATTTAACTTAATAGCTTATAGTACACCGATTAATTATCAACCGTTTATCATTACCGTATATTTTTTATTACTTATGTCCATGTCCATTTCGTCCAATAATTAATTAGTTTAGCATCTTTAACCATAACCCATTAAAATGATTATTTTTTAAAGATTTATTACGAGTTAGTCTTATTTTTTAACTCGAGTCGATATTCTTGTTGTTGTTGTTCCTCTTCCCGTTGCCATTTGTAACAACCCGGCCCAAGTGCAACGTAATGGGCTAAGTCATTTGTTTTAAATGGGTACCCCGGAAGTTAAAGATCTATAGTCCATTCCCACTTATAAACAGGATCTTCTCCCGTAGGTATTAGATGTCGGACTAAGTTGAAGGATATCACAATCCACCCACCTTAGGAAATTTCTGTCCCCGAAATGCCTATTCTTGGCCCGTTGCTAGCCCCAGCCCACGTCCTTTTTGGCTCGTGACCGGCAGCCTAGCCAACGTTTCTAGTCTTGGCCCGTTGGTAACCCCAGCCCACGACCTTTTTTGGCCTATGACCGGCAATGTGAGATCCCTCAACTTAGTCCTACATCTAATACCTACTGGGAGAAGATCCTGTTTGTAAGTGGGAATGGACTATAGATCTTTAACTTCCGGGGTACCATTTTAAAGAGATGACTTATCCCATTACATTGCACTTTGGGACGGGTCGTTACAAATGGTATCGAGCCGACCTGGTTCCGTGTTAGATGGTGGGATGGACTATGGACGTTGCCTAGGTTGCCTATAACGTCTCATTGATTCGATCCCTCCAATAAATACCTCGGCTCCATTCTTTCTAAATTTTCCAGAGTGTAGTGGTCACAATCATCAACTGCTAGCGACACCACTTGTCGAACTACCGGTGGCACTAGGTTTGGACGCTCCCCTTGCTCGCCCGGGTCTGCTAACCCTACCCACCCTTGGGCACTTCCCTGACCAGCATCTAGGGCGATTCTGGGACCCGCTACCGAGTTTGAGGCTCCATGCCCTGCTACCACTCCCGATAACCGCTGAACACTATTTTGAACCACAGAATTTGTATTTTCTTAAGCCTGCACCAGTCCCTGTATGGCCATCAGGATCTGAGCCAATACATTCTCAGTGTTTGCATTGGGCGGAGTAGCCCGGTTTGATTGTCCACGAGTGCCTGCCATCTAAAACGTCAAACCATCATGGTTCATTTCTATATTTTTTTGTTATGGTTGTGACTTAGGTTTCTTAGAAAATGAATTTGTCAACTAATAATATAACACAGTGGGAAAACATAATTATTGGACTTTTCAATAAGGTACTTGCGTCATAAAATATTAGCTAGTGGGAAACCGTGCTCTGATACCACCTGTAACGACCCGGCCTAAAGTGCAACGTAATGGGCTTAAGTCATTTATTTAAAATGGTAAACCCGAGTTAAAGATCTATAGTTCATTCTCACTTATAAACAGGATCTTCTCCCAGTAGGTATTAGATGTGGGATTAAGTTGAGGGATCTAACAGAACTAGATCAGAACTAGTACGATTGAATCGAATCATGTTTATATCGATTCATCTGCAAGACTCCAAATAGGAAAACAATGAAAGTAACCCTCTTGGTGTCTCGACAAAGGAGGACACACAAATGTGCAACAAACACTCAACAATACATCAAATAAATATACATGAACCCGCATCAAACACAAACAAAAGAATGAAAGAAAACAAAAGTGCGCTAAACACAAGTGTGTGTACAACTATTTATCCTTCCCTCATGACAACCCAACCCAAAGGGATACAAGACCTACAAATATAATAGGAAAAACATCAGCTATAACGACCCGCCATTTGTCACAACATTGTGGGCCTAGCTGGCTAGGTGTTACTCACAGCAATTAAGTAAATATGTTTAAACATATATAAAGATCTCACACTCTTAGACCCTTTCACAGTAGCCACACTTATTCATCAAATAAGTAAAAAAAGGAGTCTTCATATTTATTTTGCTCCATTCCCTAGTTGTCGATCACCTAATTTTGTATCTGCACACCTGCGGATGCAATTCCGCGTTAGTGATTACAACACTAAGTAGCATAATAGATAAAACAAATCAAGTACATTCCACTATTTCCTTATGTTTATTTTAATATGCGGCGGAGCAATTCCGCTATACTACAAAACAATGCGGAGGAGGTATCCGCAGTGATCTGCACACCCCGGCCGTAGCACTTTTATGGGGAGGCTACCACTACCATCTCCAGTGCCAGTGCCTCGCACACCCCGGCCGTAGCCTTTTTGTGGGGTAGCTATCACTACACTCAGGTGGTTGCTATGCCCCGTTTGTGCGGAAGCTCTCACTACCAATTCTAGTGCCAGTGCCTCGCACACTATAACGACCGGCCATTTGCTACAACATTGTGGGCCTAGCTGACCGGGTTTTACTCACAGTTAAGCAAATATGCCTAACATTTTTTAACAAAAATATATATAAAGATCCCACAGTCTAAGACCGTTTCCCAGTAGCCACACTTATTTCTTAAATAAATAAAAAAATGGAGTCCTCATATTTACTTTCCTCCATGCCCTAGTTGTCAATCACTTAATTTCGTATCTGCATGTAAAGACCCGGAAAAAATATATATATATATATATATATTCGACGCGGTGGGATCGAACGTTGGTATCCATGAATTTATTTAAATTATTTACCCGCTACCCGGTTAATTATCAATTACCCGGTCAAGTGGAAAGTATTAGTTAACCGGTTAAGTATTTTTACCCGGTTAAGTAAACCATACCATTTAACCGTTTAAACTAGTAAAGTGAACCGTATCACTTACCCATTTACCCGGCAACGAAGTGTGTTTTCATAAACCCTAGGCCTTCTTTCATTTTATAAGGAGAAGGAGGGGGCGTCATGCACATAAGCTCCTTGGACAAACGCCGGCTTCCCCATTGTTTTGGTAAGTTTCTTCCTCTCTTCTTCTTAGTTTGCATGCATACATATGATCAAAGATTATAATACAAGATAATCATGGAAACTAAGACCTGAAATCAACAAGAAAAAGGGAGGATGTAACTGGATTAGAACCAGGAATTCACCCACGAACATAAGTTGCTGCCGTGCAGCAATTCTTGTGTGTTTGTGATTAATTACAGCAACAAGTCATAATCTTTTGCTAATCAGTTGCTGCATCAACGTCCTTACTCATGTTGTAGTAATTAAAGGTGAGATTTCATAGAATTTACAGCCAAGAATGGTAGCACGTCCTGCTGAAATTGCCAAGGATGGTAGCACGTCCTGCTGAATTGCAGCAACAGCACCATGGCGTTTGTGTCACGACCAGTTGCATATACCACGCTGTAGGGTAGTGTTTCTCTTCTTCTGGGCGTTGGGTTGTTGTGCGGGAAGAAGGGGACGCGTGGGGCGGTGCTGCTGGCCACGTCTGAGTCGCCATAGCAGCAGGTCGAGGTCGCCATGGCTGCTGGTTCGTCGCTGTGGTGGTGCAGTCGCCCTTTGATTGTTGCTGCTAATTTGGTTGCTAGGAAAGGGAGACAATGGGTGAAGGATAGGATCTAGATTTTGGTCGAAAGAGAAGAGCTTGGTGCTGGTTTTGGGTGAAGAGAAGAATGGTGACGGGGAAGAAGAAGAAGAAGAAGAATGGCAGTTTTGTAATTTCGGGTTGACTCGATATGGGTTGAGTTAAAAATCATAATAATAATACCAACTCGTGTTAAAATCATTGAAATAATTAATTTAAAGGAATATGAGTTAAGTGGTCAAAATAATAAATTTATAAATTATTACATGAAATTAATAAATTTCGATCACGATAAACGGTAATTAATTAATCGGCTGATTAAAAGCAATTAACTTAAATTGAAGGGTTATGAGGAATATTTAATAGAGACTTCACCTTTATCATATAAAAGTTATATTTGATAAATAAAACGATTATTCTTATAATAAATTCGTAAAGTAAAATAATGGATCAATAAAAGATAATCGCGTAGAAATTACGCGATAGCATAATTAATTAAATAAAGAAGTGTTGAACCTTATCGAATTAAATAAATTAATTAATGTGGCATATATTAAATATTTAGTTGCATGCATTTTCGACGCGAGTAAAATTATACTAATGTATAATTTTATGCCCCGTTCATATTAGGGTTAGCGGATTACAGTCGGACGAACCCGCAAGTCAGGTACGTATAATAGGTAGAACATCGTATTTTCCTTGTTGGTAGCCTAGGTCGGCCTGAGCCCAGATTCGACCACCATGCACGAAGTGCAACCGGGGTTAAAGAATTGACTCAGTCCGACACTGGGTCGTGTTATGTGTGTGAATCTTGTGATGCATCGATATTGTTTTGGAGTAGTGATAGCCGCCCCATAAAAAGGCTACGGCCGGGGTGAGTGAGGCACAGCGATTCCTCCATCGCACTAGAGTGCAGTGATTGCCGCCCCATAAAAAGGCTACGGCCGGGGTGTGTGAGGCACTGGCACTGAGTGCAGTGATAGCCGCCCCATAAAAAGGCTACGGCCGGGGTGTGTGAGGCACTGGCACTAGAGTTGGCAGTGAGAGCTTCCCCACAAACGGGGCATAGCGATCACCTGAGTGCAGTGATAGCCGCCCCACAAAAAGGCTACGGCCGGGGTGTGCAAGGCATTGGCACTGGAGTGCAGTGATAGCCTCCCCATAAAAAGGCTACGGCCGGGGTGTGCGAGGCACTGGCACTAGAATTGGTAGTGAGAGCTTCCCCACAAACGGGGCATAGCAATCACCCGAGTGCAGTGATAGCTACCCCACAAAAAGGCTACGGCCGGGGTGTGCGAGGCACTGGCACTGGAGACGGTAGTGGTAGCCTCCCCATAAAAAGGCTACGGCCGGGGTGTGCGGATCACAGCGGACACCTCCTCCGCATTGTTTTGGAGTATAGCGGAATCGCTCCACCGCATATTAAAATAAATATATGAAAATGGTGGAATGTACTTGTTTGTTTTATCTATTATACTACTTAGTGTTGTAATCACTAACGCGGAATTGCCTCCGCAGGTGTGCAGATCCGAGATTAGATGATTGACAACTAGAGCATGGAGCAAAGTAATATGAGGACTCCTTTTTGTTATTTAATTGAGGAATAAGTGTGGCTGCTGGGAAACGGTCCAAGACTGTGGGATTTTATTATAAGTTATGATTTCTAATAATGTTTGACATAATTGCTTTAATTTTGAGTAACACCTAGCCAGTTAGGCCCACAATATTATCATGAAAAATGGCGGGTCGTTACAGGTGGTATCAGAGCCAAGTTTCCCAAAAGCTCACATCTTATGACTCAAGTACCTTGTTGAAGAGTCCAATATCTATCTTTCTCCGTCATTAGGAAAAAAATTTTTTTTTCTATAACATAACGAATAAATTTTAGATGGCAGGCACCCGAAGGAAGTCGAGTCAAGCTGCGCAGTCGGACACAAACATGGAGAGTGTGTTAGGCCAAATTTTGACGGCCATACAGGGACTAGCGCAGGCTTCAGAAAATACCAGTTCTGTGGTTCAGAACATGGTGCAGAGGTTACCGGGATTGGTAATGGGGAATGGAGCTCCAAATTCGGCTGCGGGTCCTAGTAACGTCCCAAATGGGAATCAGGGGAGCGCCCAAGAGCGGGTAGGAATGGCTGACCCGGGCGAGCGAGGAGAACTTCCAAACCCGGTGCCACCGGTAGTCCGACAAGTGGTACTGCCAGTTGGGGATGACAGTGATCGATACACTGTAGAAAAATTTCGGAAGAACGGAGCTGAGGTATTCATTGGGGGAACTGATCCAATGAAGGCGGAGAGCTGGTTGGACATTATTGAGAAAGCATTTAGAGCTCTCTCTGTGCCTCATCGCCATCAAGTACGGTTGGCGACATGCATGCTTCAGGAGGAAGCATCATATTGGTGGAAGTCCATGGAGAAGACTGTGTTCCATCAACGGGAGATTTCGTCCATTCCTTGGGCGGAATTTGTAACAGCTTTCAATGGACAATATTTTCCTGAGTCTGTTGTTCAGAAGAAAGCACTGGAATTTGCCACTCTAACTCAGAAGGATGATTCAGTCCGAGAGTATGCCAAAAATTTCTTGCAATTGGAGAGATTTGCACCTGGGAGTCTGGCAACTGCCCGGGCCAGAGCAGACAAATTTTTCTGGGGGTTGAAGCCCGAATTGAGGAGTAGGGTTGCTACAGCGCCAAGAGGCACTATAACTGAAGTGATTGAAGCAGCCACTACTCATGAGTTGGTGTACGACTATGTCCGTGCACAGAAACAAGGGAAGGCTACTATACAACATAAGAATGCCAACCAGGGGAGTAGCAAAAACAGGTCTGAAGAACACCAGCAGCAGAACTATCAACGGAATGTCGATGGGAACCGAAAAGGAAGTTTCAGGAGATTCCGTATCGACTATGTAAAAATTGCAACAAAATGCATTCAGGGCTATGCAGGGAGCCCCGTCGGTGCTACAATTGCGGAAGGATGGGACACTTACAAAGCGATTGTCGTCAGCCCTTGAAGCAACAACAGGAGCAACCTGAAAAGGAGAAGACACCAGCTCCTAATCGCTACCCAGCACCTGCAAAACCAGTGGACAAAGGGAAGGCGAAACTTTTTGCAGTCGACGTCGAGGACGCTGAGAACGAGGACCACACAGTTCGAGGTAAAATCCTGATTCAAAGTGTTAGTGTGGATGTTTTATTTGATTCGGGGTGTACACATTCATTCCTATCATCCCGATTAGTTAAGAGTTTGGGACTCCAAACGTCTACATTACCTAAGACTTATAGGGTCACTACTGCAACGGGAGACGGGGAAGTCACAACGTTAGGAGTGACTAACCTATCCTTGGATATACAAGGGAAACCCTATGTATGGAATTTCATTGTCTATGGGATAATAGGCTTTGATGTACTATTGGGAATGGACTGGTTGTCTGCACACCAGGCTTTCCTCGACTGTAAAGGGAGGAGAGTGTTGACTAAACCTTGTAATTGTGAGATGGGGGTCATTTTCCAAGGGTCATGGAATGATTCATCCTCTTGTATTGTGTTGGTTAGTGAGGCAACTGAGTGGTTTGGTGAGGGTTGTAAAGTCTTTTCGGCAACTCTAGAAGAGTCTGAGTCCAAACCCAGAGAGTTGTCCATGATTCCGGTGGTAGCAGAATTTCCGGACGTATTTCCAAGTGAACTTCCAGGGTTACCTCCTAAGCGGGCAGTGGAGTTTGTCATTGACCTAGCACCGGGAGTATCACCAATTTCTAAAGCACCATACCGCATGGCTCCAGCAGAACTCAAGGAGTTAAAAAGTCAATTAGCAAGCACGTTGTGCAGAAATGAGACGGACCATTGGGTACTTTCAACTTAGAGCCCTTCAGTCAAAGAAACAGGATGGTCACTTCACAAAGGACGACGTAATCCAAATCAAGGACAGCCAAGAACCGTGTTCCGCAGTAATATGGCCCTGAACAGTT
>JAURVB010003641.1:0-200006 GCA_033002965.1 Piper betle
GTTGAACCGACTAGTTCACTCCCGTAAAACTTTGGCTCGAGTCACGGGTTTTACAATCGCTCTAGCTACAAGTAAGGCTTTGTCAAGACAAGGGACTACTAAAGTAGGAGATTTGATCGCGTTGGTGACCGGCACCATGTGACACACGTTAAATTAGTGCGGATAGTTTTTTAAACCTAAAAGAAATAGTGTCAATAATGTGCACTTTGGTTAAGAAATATATTTCGGTTAAAAGATATTATTATTGGCTAATGATCTTTTCATCCAAGTAATAATGAAAATTGTACAAAAGAAATTTACTATTCTAGGTTCTTTCATGAGATGGGCTGACTGAATTAAATTTTAATTTGATTTGTTAGTTTATGGTGTAGAAAAAAGTATTCTAAAGAATTTTAGAATGGAAGGCTTTAAATATGAATGAATGGTTTGGCTTAGAAGTATTTATTACTTCATTCATAACCAAATTTGATGGATGACGCAAACAATATATATAATGGAAAAGAAAGAGGAGTGTCTAAGATTGACGCAAACATTGATTTCTCTCCCTCAAAGTCTCATATTAATTTATGTTATAAGTTTGTAGTGCTTGACAATAATGTACTTATTATTAATTTTTATTGATGATAATTAGGAATCCACTTAATAGTTAAATTTATAGCCTTGCAGAAAAACAAGACATGCAAATAAGGTAATCATGTTTTCCTCTCGTATCTTCAAGTTTAGTTACCAAAAGTGACCGCACAAGAAAACGGCTTCATATAAAAGAAAGACTTAATTTTTATATTTGGTTTTATCTGATTCAACTAATAAAATAAATCACATATTACAAACTTTTATATTTTATAGAAAAATGAATAATAGTCTACGACATAAGTCAAATAAATAAAAAAATTTTTATAAATCTTTATAATGTGTAGATATATATATATTTTATAAAATATTATCTATTCAAATTGAAAACCGATTCGATCATCCCAAAAATTATACCAATTTAATATTTTTAGGTAATTTGTTTATTGTCGGAATGCCGGAACAGAAAAGATTGGATTCTGGTGGAATATTCAAAAATATTGAAAATCCCTACTTTTCCTTCAATTTCCGGGAAAAACCATTTTCCGCAGTTCTTTCTCTTTTCCTGGCCGGCTGTATAAATTCACAAAATCACCCACCTGTCACGTCCCCGGCCATCCTCCCTCCCCGACCGTTTTCCGGCGAAAGATAGCACCTTTCCCGCCGCCGCCGCCCGCCCGCCGCCGCCATGCCCTCCTCTCCCAAATTCTTCTACGCCCGCCGGCCGTCGTGGCTCTCCCCGGCGCGCCGGACTGCTCTCTCGATCGTCGTCTTCGTCTTCGGCCTCGCCGGGATCGCATTCGGTCTCGTCGCGATATCCGTTGGCGGCGGTTACCGGTGCCAAGGCGCTGAGCCCAGATCCATCTCCGTGCGCTGGGAGTCCGGCTCCGGCTCCGGCTCCAGCGGCGGCAAGCGAGTTTCCGGCGAATTGGGGGTGGGTGATGGGGTGGAGAGGCGGATATTTCTGGGGTTTGTCGGGATTCAGACTGGGTTTGGGTCTGCCGGACGGCGGAGGTCGGTGAGGAAGACGTGGTTACCTTCCGATCGGGAGGGACTTCAACGGTAGGAGCCATTTCTCTAGTGTTAATATGTATATATGCTGCTTTAGAAGCTTCTACTATCATCAAACATTTTTGTTTGGTCGTAGACTCTGTTGCACGAATTGGCCGACCGAATCGGCCGATTTGAATCGGATCGGAATCGGCCGATTTAACTGGGATTGGAATCGGTTTTTTTAATGAAATTACTAAAATACCCTAGGTATGATTTTTATTAAATTATTTAAGCATGGGTAAAATGGTAATTTGGATTTTAAAAACCTAAAATCAAACCCGCTCCCCCACGCCGCCGCCGCTCGTCCGCCCGCCGCCGCCCCGTTTCCGCCCTCCGCCGTGCTTCCCGACTCCGGGCTCGCCGCCGACCGGGCTACCGACCTCGCCGCCGACCTCGCAACGTCGCCGCCGAAGTGTGGCCGGACCGAATCGGGCTGTGATGCACGAATTGCTGCGGCTCGCCGCCGACTCGCCGCTGCTCTGGGCCGCCTCGCCGCCGGCTGCGGGCCGCCGACTGTTCGTCCGACCGGGCTGCCGACATCCTCCGACATCGCCGCCGACCTCGCCGGCCGGCGGCGGCGGCGGGGGTAAAGAGTGGCATTCTCGTAATTAAAAGTTGACTCGAGTCTAACTCGAGTCAAAAATAATAATTAATTCTAAATAATTTAAAAAAATCTTAAAAAATATTTAAAAATATCAGAAACTATAATACACAGAATAATATCAAAATAACATCAATACCCAATTTTAATATATTTATATTATAAATTGTCAAATTATTATATATGACCGATTAAATTAATTTAGACCGATTCAACTGAACCGATTCTTGGCCGATTCAGACTGATTCCGATTCCGATTCCGACTCCCTGGAAAACCGATTCCGATTCCGATTCCGATTCATGCAACCATGGTCGTAGAAATCTTGGCATTTCAGCTCCATGTCTTGAAGTAAAAATGTGATCTTTATAGTGTTTATGACTTATAACTGTGTTTATTGTTGACCATTGGATTTACAGTGTAGAGTAAAATTTTAAAGCTTTTGATTCATTTGTAGTTGATGTATTGTGTGAATGCAGTTTGGAAGAATCAACTGGTTTGGCGTTTAGATTTGTGATTGGGAGGATTAATGATTCGGCTAAAATGGCAGCCCTTGGTAAGGAGATTGCAGAGTATGATGACTTTATGCTCTTAGACATCGAAGAAAAATATAGTAACCTTCCTCATAAAACGTAAGCCAATAAAATCTGCCATATTGAGAGTGTTAGGTGGCAAAACGCTAAATTTTTAATGGTTCTTTGTATAGGTTAGCGTTTTTTAAAGCATCATTCAAAGCATTTGAAGCTTATTTCTACGTTAAAGCCGATGATGACATCTATTTAAGGCCAGGTAAATAACGACTTATGCTATTTGATTACATCCTATGTTGTTTGTATTGTCTGTTCTTGTTTAACTTTCAAACTTATGCTGACAGATCGACTTTCCTTGCTCTTGGCAAGGGATCGACCCCACTCCCAAACTTATCTTGGGTGCTTGAAGAAGGGTCCTGTTTTCACTTATCCAAAACTTAAGTGGTGAATTTTTCAAGGAGTATTCCTTTTTCATTGGTAGAACAACGGGATACCGTTGAGTCTTTTATTGAATTTCATGTTTTGCTGCTCTGCAGGTATGAGCCATTATCTCATTTGCTTGGAAAAGAGTACTTCCTACATGCTTATGGTCCTATCTATGCTCTGTCAGCTGATGTAGTTTCCATCTTGGTCGCCCTTAAGAATGACAGGTCTGTGCAAGATACTTTATGCACTATATTAATATGGTATGGATCCTATTATCACGATTAAAAAGAATATAATGCCGAATATATTGATCTCATCGATCTTGGCAGGATTATCGTTTTATGTTATGTTTGTAAAAGGTAGAATGTTATTAACTACATTTTAAGACTTTGAAGTAATGAGATATTTTCCCAAAACATTCCTTGGTTGGAATAAACAGTTTTACTGTTGATGGACTGCATCTAATAGGATGTGTGCTTAGACTGAGTGCAAATGTGCTGCTCAATCCACGTACTTTAAAATTTTGCATGTGTATTCTATAAACCCTTCTCATTTTTTCGATGCAGCTTTCGGATGCTTACAAATGAAGATGTTACAGTTGGGGCGTGGATGCTGGCAATGAATGTCAATCATGAACATGTTTCTGCCCTTTGTGACACTGATTGTAAACCATCCTCTATAGCTGTCTGGGACATACCAAAATGCTCAGGTTGTTGGCCTAACTTATGCCTTCATTATAATCCCATTCCATGAACTCTTTTATCTGCCGTTTCTTGTTTTTAATTATATTTTGGTGGCATATAGAATATGCTGTAATTGTATTGTATACTGCTGACAAAAAAACAATGCAATAAACCATTGCCATTAACGATGAATGTTTTTTTATTTTTCTCGCATTGTATATCTGATTTTTCTTAGTGCTGTCTGTCGCATGCAGAAATTACATTGTTTTGTGAAATTGCTTCCATTATTTTCATAATGTACCATGCAACGAAAGAAAGCATTTTTGCACTCATGCAATGTGCTTCTTTGTAGACTGGATTTTCGTTCTATATTTTGGCTTGGTGTGTATGCTGCCTTATAATTTGCAAGTCATTTTTATGCATTGCAAATTTACTTCATCTGATCAAATTGTAGTTGCAGAGTACCATATTCTCAAAAACTTGTGGCTAGTTGCTTGCTTTTATTAACAAAAAAGAACTTGTGGCCAGCAATCTTTTGTTGTGTCTTGAAGTGGAGCTGCTTCTGACGTAAAAAAGTGTTTGGATGCAGGATTATGTAATCCCGAGGAGAAACTATTAGCGCTTCATAAAATGCAAAGCTGCTCGGGCAGTTGAACGACCACTTGGTTTTCTTACTTCTACCGGGCAGTTTTCATAAATCCCAGATGTACCAGTTGTACTCCATCCGGAGGATGACTACACCTCACCCCACAGAGAAAGAACATTTACGGAATTCCTAAAGCAATAAGCATCAGGACAAGGCACTTGGCAACACAAAGCGATGATGAGCAAGATCATCTGCAAACAGGTTGTGGAGGTTATTGCTTCTTCCGCGGATGGATTGGACTATGACAGAGCAGCGGCAGATGTGGCATATCATGCACACGTTCAGGAACCAAAATGTGCTAAAAGTTGTTTTTTCTTTCCAAGTAAATGTGCTTGTGTTTGGTTACGGTTTTTTTTCCTTTTATTTCTCAACAAAATTTGATTACAAAAGAATTTTGTAAGATTTTTTTCCCCCGAAAAGCTGTTACAATTATATTTGAAATAATATTTTTTAAAAAAAATTATCATCTTCCTCTTCCTCTCCATCACCTAAGGGTGGGTGCGGACGTCTGAAGTGGTCTGTCCGTCCAAAGTCCGAAGCATGTTCGATCGAATTTGACCGACCAAATTAAATCAAATCAAATATGAACATTTTTTTGTCCAACTGAATGACCAACTGAATGTCTGATATTTTACATCAATAATATAATATTGTCAACATTTATAAGACTAATATTATAGTTTATAAAAATTTTAAAATATTATATACAGTAAATTAATTAAGTTCATACATAAAATTGATATTTAATATCTTAAATAACAAAAAATGACATACATACGATAAAAGTACATACATAGGATAAAAGTCACTCTTATTATAAACCAAAAATACTTAAGAGTTAAGACCCAACAATCTCTTGTGTGAAATAGCATAAAAAGATGACAAGTAAAGCCAATGATGCAACACTCAAAATTTCAATTATATCGTCAATAGTATATGATGTTTATTATGCAAGAAAGCATCTATTCTCATGCAGATGTGAGTGAACAGTTAATCAGGTGCGTTGGTTTCATTCGTTAATAAGCACCAACATCTCAGGTAACGAAACATTTCAAAGAAAAAGCAGATTCGAAAACTACAACTTTAAACAAGCTAAAGTTTGGTATAGAAAAGAACCGGGCAGATTTTATAAATTAATCTTAACAACAATTTGCACCATCCAGAGATTCTCTTTTTTAGTAATCGAATTTTTGTTATCTTTTTCATCTCCACTTTGTATATTTACATTTAGTAATGAACTTGCATGATCCATTTGTGGAAAAAAATCAAATTATAATTATAAAATTTCATGACTAGTGTAAATTAATTCTATTTATAAAAGTGGTATCAACAAATATTATTAATTGACACTCTGACAGTACATATTCTTTCTAAGATGCAAACTTCCTTCACCAAACAATTGCACAAACTTTTATAGCTCAATCACTGTACAATTCCGTTAGTGTAAAATTTTTTACATTATCATCCAAGTATAAATAATCTAACCTTATAAAATAATAAGAATTAATCCTAGATATAAAATAAACTAAACTTAGGAAAAATCAACAAATATACACACAGCAGCAACATGCGGCAGTTCAGTAGAAGCAGGCGGCGTCGCAGCGGCAGCCCAACAGCGGAGGCAGGACGGATGATGCAGGCAGCGGCGGATGTTTACACAGTGTGCAGAGGTTGGCGGTCCGGCGCAGGCAGGTGGCAGCGGAGGCTGGAGCGGCGGACGCAGGGCGGCCGAGGTAGGCGACGGTGGATTTTCACACAGTGCGCAGAGGGTGGCGGTCCAGCAGAGTCAGGCGGTGCAAGCAAGGGAGCGGAGGCAGGCGGCGACGGACACGGTGTGCAAAGGGTGGCGGAGCCCGTGCAGTCGTAGACGGTGGGCGGAGGCAAGGGGAGGGTGGGTGAGGGCGGCGGCAAGAGCCTGAGTTTGGAAGTTGGGTTTGATTTTGGACCATCCACAAACGTTGTTCGGGCCTAACAGACAAGTCGGACATTAGCTCGGTCGGACAAGTTTTGTCCGATAAAATTTTGGACAAACGTGGACAATAACTTGTCCGACGTCCGTCCGACTGATGCCCACCTCTACCACCACCCACCCTGAGCTCCCGCCCCCTCCCCTCGACCGCCTAGCCCCTTGCCTGTAAAACCCGCGACTCGAGTCAGAGTTTTATAGTCGTTAGCCGGTTGGTTTGACCGTAGTTTGAGTCGGTTCAACTTTCAGAACACGTGTGCGAGGCTGAGGCTGACCATGCGCACGTGCTATGAGGGTTTATGTATACCCAAGTATCGATAATAGCGTCAGATACGCATCAGCAGACTGAGTTATCAGTAGATATGAGAGTATACAGTTGATGATTTTATTTTATTTTTATGTTATGACCGTAGAATTAGTTTAGGCCGAATAACGCATTAGGACGCGTTAGATGGTATTCGGGTGGGTTATTAGTTATACGACATGTCATTTGGATGTTGTGATATTTTGTTTGAGTTTATGGGATTTTTCCCAATTTTTCTGGATTTTTCTAGGATTTATTCCGAGTCCGTTATCATTCTTGACTCGAGCTGGTGTCGAGTCAAGTCTTATTTACAACTTTGCCACCGCCCTATACTTCTCATCTTCCTCCCCAAACCTTGACACTTTTCTTCACCGCCGCCGCCCTGAGATTTTGCCACGGCCGTCGACACCACCTGGCCGCCGATCGATGCCGCCCAGCCCGGCCATGCCATCACCTTGCCGCCTCGACCACACCCGGCCACCGTCCAGTTGTCGCGACGCCAGAAATCGCCCTCGATTTCCTGCCGTTCCCGACGCGATTCCGCTGTCGTCTGCACCGGACCGCCGCCGCCATGACGTCGGAGCTTCTCCCCTCAACTTCCCCTACCTTTCCCCCTGCTTGGCGCCGCCGTCGAGGCCGGCCGTGGGTCTGATCGGAGCGGCCGACCGCCCCGACCGCACTCGACGCCGCTGTTGGTGGCCATCGCCGCCGCGGCTGCCCTCGTTGTCACCACCATTGGGTTCAGCTCACCGAGACGGTGCTAACCCCTACCTCCGATTGCCTCGCCGGAGCAGTCACCGGAAAACCACCGGACTGCCGGAAAACCGCCGACTCGCCTTCACCGCCTTCGTCCGTCAGCACCGATTTCAGCACCAATCGCGAGGTGGTTCTTCCTTCTTTTTTAGAATTATTACATACATGTTGTGGTCATAGTAGCATATTAGAATTAATTTTATTAACTTCATGCTTTTAGTTTAATTAATCGTGATTATGATAAACATGTGATGATTAGCGTAAATTGTGTTGTATGATGTGAATGCTTAGTAATGAAATTGTTAGTAAACCATTGAATAGTTAATTAAATGCTTGTTAACTAGTTAATTTATGAATTTGTATGAATTAGGTTTTGCATGCTAGCATAAAGTTAAACAGATTAAATTGATTAAACCATTGTCACCTAATTAGAATAGGTATGCTTTGAAATTGGAATTAAAAGTGCTAGGTAATAAGTAACATATGAAATGATAAAATTATTAACTTGCTTGACAATTAGAGATGTAGGGTAATTGTCGAGATAATTGTCATGTTTGATTAGATTCATGTATGCATGTGGATATATTAGTTATAAAGGAGTGCATCATATATATATGGGTGTTAGTAAATAGTTATGTTCATGTAGGTTCGTTGCAGGAGCTCGCCGTCTAGGCACGAGACTGCGCTTGGAGCTTCTGACAGGTCCGTTAGGACACGCTTCTCAGGTTTTATCGCTCTATTCTATCAGTGATTTGATTTATTGATCGTAGGACGTGTCAGGTGGATGATTTATTGGACCCCACCTAACACGGGTCACCTGGTCGATGTTTTTCGGAATTAATAACCCTCGAGGATGAGATCCCTCGAGTTTGTTTTCGAAAATAAGATCCACCTCAAGTTGCCTTCGGGCCTATTATAATAAATCCCGACCCAGCCCTATAAATAGTTTTATCGAGTTTTCAGTGAGACAAGAAAAGATGAGTCGACTGCACGTACCATGAGCGGATGCCGTGCTAGTCAAAGCGGGCTCTGGATTAGTGCCAGCGGACTGTTCCATTCCCGAGGGATCCTGACAACTCTACGTTTGAGTTCCTCACACCCGGAGGACGTGGAGGTTTACAGGTACTGTTTAGTACAGCGTATATCCGGACTTGTGGTTCAAAGGGTACTAAAGGCGACTGCCTGAGAGTGCTCGGTCTACGTGCTCAAGGCCAGGAGTAATATGGAGGTTCGAAGAGGGCTTAGGATGAAATTTATATGAAGTACTGAAAAGAAGTGCCGAGAGCGGCATAATACCAGATAGATTGGGATGCTGTTGAGTCAACTGCTCAATGGCTCCCTTGTAGTTACCCTTATGAGAGTTCTTGAGGAAGATATATGATTGTTTGTTTTCCATGAGAATTTGCTCTCATGTTCCGGTTTTATAATAGTTATTTCTGGACCAGTGACACCCGTTGCTGACGTTTTTCTACTATATGTAGGTGAGGATGATGATTGGTGTATGCCGGCCTTGACGAAAGAGTAGCGCTTGCATTGCACACGCATACCTGGCGCCGCGCCGACTTTTCGTAAGATTTGATGTGGGTCGAATGATGCTTGTGATATACATGGTTCTGTACATATTCATGGGTTATGAGACTTGTAGATCTTGTTTAGAAATGTATGAATTTTCTTAGAAATGTTTTGGAAAAGTTCCAATGTCCAGGAATGATTAGCTACGTTGAGTTAAAAATGAACAAAAACATGATGAGCATGAATTGAAGGTGGGCGAGTTGCCAATTACGATATGTGTAGATGATTTGAAGTCTAGTGTGATATAAATTGTTATTATATATATATATATATATTTATTTATTGTGCTGTATTTTAATAGGTCATCCCCTTATTGCACTTTTAGGGGAGGCTCTGTCCGTTTTATTCCGGGTTTTATGAATTTTATTGTTGTTTTAATTATTTTGGTGTGCGGTGATTGTCGTGACATTCACGTAGTATCCTGTTAGGGTTTTGCATCTCATTCATATACTGTTTGCACATTAGCGGCGTGCTCCATCTTGAGACGTCGAGAGGGTTATGTCGTAGCCGTTTAGGTTTGGGGGCAGCCAACTTAATCGGTTTACGAGTAGTCGATCCTTTGTAACAGTTCTGGTCCGGGTTGAGAGTAAACCGGATTGGGGTGTTACATTGCCGGCTTCCCACCTCAGCCCAAATTTCTTTCTTGACACCATTTTGGACAAAAAGAGCCACATGTTTTTTCTCGCGTTTTCTTCATCTCATTTTTTTATTTGATATATAATCTACCAAATACCTCAATGCCACCTTTTTATTTTTTATTTTTTTCCTACCAAACAAAAGTAAAAAAATGCAACCAAACACCCAATAAAAGTTTTATGTCTTTAGAGTTGAGCTTAGTGTTTATTGTAATATTACAGTTGATTCCCATCAATATTTAACTATCTGCCAATTCTTTTGCCCGAAAAGTAGTAGTCATAGGATATCGCTGTGCACTCTGCGATCGAGTACAATTCTGATTTCAAAGGCAAAGTTGCAACTTTTGTTCCCATCTGGTAGGCAGAAACAGCGAAGACGCGCGCTTTGAGTAAAAATTGCAAAAGAAGACTTCCTCATTCGCAACCGAAGGGACAATTGAACGCAAAGCCAAGAAATAATTTCATAGCACTACAAGACATTGATGCACACAAATCAAGTATTAACGGCAAACATTCAATAAAAAAATACCTCAAAGGAGTCTGATAGCGTTGTGCATATTGCATACAACAAACATTCGATAAAAGTCTTGGCTATTTAATTTAACAGACCATATTACCATGCCCACCTCACCTTCAATAATTAAGGATAAGCGCAATACTGCAAACTGCAAAATTCTCCCGGTCTAGTTTTACTGACGCAACTCTGGTCGAACGAAGTCTGCGTCAGGTGGAACTGATATGTCTACTGTTGGCCTCAGCCGAGCATAAATATCAATGGCGCCATGAACAGGGTCGGAGAAGAAATTGCTAAGGAGTTCCTCGTTGACAGCCAAGCCATTATCCACTGCCAACAGGGTTTTCCCATTTCCTAGATCCCAATCTGGCAGTTGTTGAAATTTGATCGCAAGATCGGTTGATTCGTTTGTTCCATACAGAGGGAGCAGATGTTTGCCCAATCGAGCATAACCCATTATAAAAAAACCTACGTGCATGGTTAAGTTTCAACCCACACTCGTTATTTTAAACCTCAAACAAAAACTCGGCTTAAAATCAATAACTTGAAAACTAAATATATATATTAACAACTTGTATATTGTTAGCTTAATTCAAATTCAGACGTATTATTTTATTATTTTATATACTAATAACTTATATAGGATTAGGTCTTATATGATTTTTCAAATCATCAATTTCTTTAGTGAATTATAAATTATAAAATAAAAAATGTATTTGACAAAAAAAAATCTTAACTCATGAATTTATCAAATCAAATATAATAAATTAAATTTTATTCAAGAAAACTTGATTAGTAAAACTCTCGTTCTGATTGACAACCATAAATCTTACGGTTGATGACCATAAATCTTACGATTAACATGCTAGTGAGATTATATTACGGTTAACATGTTAATATCAATCAAATTCACAAACAGGCTTAAGATTTACATGCTCGTATACTTAAAATAAGAGGAAGTAAAAGAGATTTACATGAAAGTTTACAAAATTTATTAATAAGTACACTTTAATTTATGTTAAAATATTATTTATTAGATATTTTTAATAAAATATTATTTAATTTAATAGTGTAATAAAATTTACGATAAAATATTGTTCATACCGATAACATTGCCACTAACCACCTTCACGTTCGGGTAAACTGTCGTTAAATTACTCAGGCCGAACGTTGACCGTCGTTTCTTCCTCCCAGGGTTTAAGCAGGCTTTGGAGCTCCGCATTTCGCGGCCATGGCCATGGCGGCCCGAGCTCGATCCTTCCTCTCCAAGACCTTCGCCGCCAACCTCGTGGCGTCCACCCGCAGCCCTTACCTCCTCCGCCGGCGCCCTCTTCTGGCCGCCCTCTCCGATCTCCCCCTCCTACTCGCCGTCCCCGGCGCCGGCGGCTCCCGCCGCTTCTCCTCCCGGCCCGCGTCGTCGTCTCTCAACGACCCGTCTCCCAACTGGAGCAACCGCCCCCGAAAGAGACGATTTTGCTCGACGGGTGCGACTTCGAGCACTGGCTCGTCGTCATGGAGAAGCCCGAGGGGAGCCCACCCGGGACGAGATTATCGATAGCTATATCAAGACCCTGGCTGCGGTCGTCGGAAGGTTTTTGCCCCTCCCTGCTGGCTTTTGTTGGGATTGTAAGCTTGTTCATTTTGAGGTCGTTATAGGTGTTTTTCTGTAAATTAGGTTATATTGGGAAGGGATCGTTCGTTAACATTTATTTTATTGCATAGCTTCGTTGCATTATATCTGCTTGGTGGGGAATGTGTAGTAATCTATCATATGTATTAATTAAATTCGTAACTTGTTATGGAATTTTCGGTGTGAATCTTTTTTTTTCAGTGTTTGTTTATTGCTATCAGTATGCTGAGGTGAACCATGCTTTTACCTTGATGGCATCGTGTGTTAATTCATTTGTATTTAATTATTTAATTCAATTGCATTTAATTTGATGTTTTGAATAATTTAGTTTGAACTTTGAAGCATATGATTGTAAGAATGATTTTCAGTAGTGATTTATTTTATGTAAGTTATTGTTTGTTAACGTAGTTAGGCAAGAAAAAATGAAGCTAAGACCGACCTACCTTTTTCGGTTGTATTTGATGGTGTTATTGTGTGGCAGATGTTTGGTTTACGAAGTAGGAAGATGTCATTGAAACTGCGAAGTAGATATCGTTTGGCGTCTTGTGTTGGCTGTTTCAAATGTATCTTCAAGCACTGAAATACCCGTTTGTGCCAAAGTGCTTGAAGATATGTGATGAAAAAATTGTAAAATCCTTATGTCATCTGGGGAGTAGGCTACCTTACCTTGCTCTATGTAGCTGCTAGCTTTTGGGAATGATTGCATTTGTTTACTTTTCATATTGTCATCATCTTTGCAGTGAAGAAGAAGCAAGGATGAAAATTTACTCTGTCTCAACAAGGCATTACTTTGCTTTTGGCGCTCTCGTGTCCGAGGAGCTCTCATATAAAATCAAAGGTGTGATGACATTCCATGTTTAGGCCGAAAAATCAATATTGCATTTTTTGCTACTTTTTGTAAATGGTTCTTCCAGCCTCTTGCAAAAACTCAAGATAAGGTTGCTACAATAGACCTCTCTGTGTTCGGACTTCTTCCCAGAATCTGACTCTGCACATAGTGTAGTGGGCTGCCTTTTTTTTTTTTTTTGTTATTTGTTTCTTGTGCATCTCAACTCAGTGTTTTTTGTGTCTTTTTTTTTAAAAAAAGAATTGCCCAGAGTTAGATGGGTGCTGCCCGATTCTTATCTTCATGTGCCAACCAAAGATTATGGAGGTAAGTCAATTGCTTGTTCAGTGATCCCTGCTTACATTTCATTTACTTTCAGTTGACAAACGAGATTATGTTTCTTGTAAAACTCATTTATTAGGGGAGCCATTTATTAATGGACAAGCTGTACCTTATGATCCTAAGTACCATGAGGAGTGGGTTCGAAACAATGCACGAGCAAATGAACGATCCAGGAGGCCGCGAAATTCTGATCGACCCAGAAACTTTGAGAGGCGGAGAGAGAACATGCAGAATCGTGATTTCCAGAACACGATGCCACAGCCACCTCCTTTCTACAATGCTCAAAATGCTGGGCCAGCATCACCACCCGCACCTCCTATGCCCAATGCTCAGGCTGCTTTGCCTAGAGGGCCAGGAGGCCCAAGTGTGAACCAAAGTGTTCCTCCCAACAGCAGCATGCCAAGCAATGGTTTCCAAAATCAATCTGTGGGAGGTATGAATGGTCCAAATTATCAGAGCCATGGAAGTGGTGTATATTCCAACCAGGGTGTGAATGGAGTACCAAATTCTGGTTTTCATCATCAAGGCGGTGGTTACCAGAACCAAGGAATGCCACATGGAGCTCACCTAAACCAGGTTGGTGGTGGGTACCAAAATCAGGGACCTGGTTTCCAGAACCAGGGTTTGGGAGGTGGTCCTGGCAACGGCTACCTGAACCAGGGAATGGGAAATCTGCCTAATGGTGTCTACCAGAACCAAAGAAATATCACAAATCAAGGTAATTATCAAGGCTCCGCACCATACCAGAATCAGGGGGTAGGTGGTATGCCTAACAGTGGCTTCCAGCACACTAATGTTCCAAATAGAGAAACTGGCAATATACCAAATCCAAATGCCAATCAAGGGAGAGATTTGCCTGGCAGAGATGCCCCCACGGTGCCAACCAGAGACTAAACATGAGCATAAGTCTGAGATCTTATAGGATGCAATAGAATGTCTGTGAACTGTGTAGCACTCTGTCTCTAAGGTTTGAAGCATCTTCTTTCTTGTTTCTCTGTTGATAGCTGAAGTTTATTTAGTTTTTTTAGCTTTTATGATGGCTATGACTATTTTGTGGCTCCATTGTCATAAGATCCAGAATATTTACTATGAAACTTTTGAGCTTTTGTTTTCCTCTTATGCTAACACTATGTAGGAAGCTTATTTTTTTATAAAAATAAAATTTTCGAGTGGTTGCTGTGAGCCTTATTTGTCATTATACGCATGGCCATTGGGCGTATTCTTGTATTATAATGTCTGTGCATGTAGTATTTGTTAATTAATAAATGAGATTTAATGAGGTATCATTGGGCATATTTTCATAGTGTTGTAATGTCTGCGTACAATAAAAAGATTGTGTTATCTTCATTAAGCCATTGAGTAGGTTCGAGAAACGAAAATGAATCGACGTGAGGATAAAGGAGGATTGATCCTGCTGCTTTTTTAAACTGCTGAGGTTGCTTCGTTCCTTGCTCAGCTTGCATCATCTTGCCTAGTTGCTTGCTATCAAATAGGAATTATTTTCTTCCCAACGTTCATGTTTTATTTTCTCTGTTTTTTTTTTGTAACAATCGGCCCTCGGTGTGGTTATCAACTTGAATACAACTCCTCCAAGCTCGCATGGTTTGCCTCAATTGTTTATGCCAAAGTCTCTATGTTGGGCTCAAAGGACTCGCTATTGTTCCTAAAAAATAACCCAAATATTTAGCAAAACAGAGAAAAAAACATGAAATAAAAGTGCACATTTGCGCGGATCAGTATACAAAGCTTGACGATGCTCAATTTGATCCTAGACGTCAAGCTTTTGCTTATTTACAGAATTAGGAATGTGTTGAACTTTTCACACTTACTAGAACCTAAAATGCGGAGGAAGCCACTGCTCTAATCCCAAGAACTTGAAGGCCAAAATGTTTTTCACAGGAACCGCAGAAATCCGGAGCAAAAGACTCAAGGGTCTTGAAATCGTGGCCCTATGATGGTCCTACCCTTTTCTATCAAAATGCAATTGGACGTCTGGAACCCATCAAAGGACTTCTCCTAAATGTAGTTCCCTCCGGTCTTCATACAAAGCTTCTTTCACTAAACCTAAAAGGATTATGGATGTGTGTATCACGCCTTTCAATCAGCATTTAACAGTCCGGTTAATGGGAAACGGCGACCCATGGAGGAAAATAGAACCCGTGACATGCGCAAAGATGATTCTTTTGGTTCCCCTCTCATAAAACTGGGCCATTACTGCAAGACTATCAACACAATTTGTTCCAAAAGCCCGAAGACTTGATCAAAAGCAAGACCTTGCAACTTCTTTATAAATACCCCATTTCACCAATAACTCTTGTCACACACATCTGAATCAAATATACTACAACGACAGCTATCAACTGCATGTCAAAAGCTCAGATGAACATATTCATCTTCTCCTTCCTTCTCCTCACCCTATGCAATGCACAAAACTCACCGCAAGACTATCTTGACGCCCACAACGCCGCCCGGCAGCGAGTGGGCGTCGGACCCATGACTTGGGACGACGGCGTTGCTGCCTATGCGGAGGGATACGCCGCCCAGAGAGCGGCCGGCGACTGTCAAATGGTTCATTCCCATGGCCCCTATGGGGAGAACCTCTTCTGGGGGTATGGCAAAGAGTACAATGCTGTGGATGCGGTGAGCTCATGGGTGGAAGAGGGTAAGGACTATGACCGCACAAGCAACACCTGCGCCCCCGGCAAGAGTGTGGTCACTACACACAGGTGGTGTGGAGTGACTCTGTCCGACTCGGGTGTGCTCGCGTGGTGTGCAATAATGGTGACAACTTCATCACCTGCAACTACGATCCCGCGGGCAACTTCATTGGCCAGAGACCATATTAAAAATATGCATCTTGCTAATTCCTTGTATTCGTGTTCTATGAAGTATGAACTACTACGAACTATATACAGTGACCTTATATGTCACTGAACTATATAGTCATGCATGAGAGTTATCTCATCATGTCTTATATGCTATATGAGTTTAGAAATCAGTTGGTAAGTCTGATAACTTAATATATGTCAATGGTGAATAAATTATCTCTCTTTACATTTTCGTAACCAGTTGTGGATATTTCCATTGATGCAAAGATCAGATGAGCTATAGATGGCTCTGTACCTTACGTTGTTAGCAGAGGTAATGACTCTGGACTAACCCTGGGCGAATACATTATTAATAGGTCAAATCATCCTCATGTTCCACATTCAGATTATCACTAAGGTCATGCTTGCATAGCTCGTTGATGGTTTTACATGCATGACTTATGCTGTATTGTTTTATGTACACAGATAACTATAGCAGCTGCTCCAAAGAAATTTTCAAAGTTTGAATGCTCACTAAGAATTTAATAACTGGTTAAAGACGGCGAACTTAGACAACATAGTGCAACCAAATGAATAGGAACAAGTGGACATAGTCTTAGATTCCCAAAATTGGCCGGAGGATGTAAATAAGTTACTTAAAAAAACGATGATAACAAAACAATTCCACATAGAAGTTTAGGCAAACCCAACCAAAGTTCTAGTGTATATAAATTCCTATTTTATAATGGAAAGCATAACTTGGTAACCCTCTCTGGACTACTATTCCAAACCGGCCATGAAGCCATCAATATCTCTGGCAACATTGTTCGTAAGTGTTGCTTGTTTTGCAGTAAATTGTAACGCCTATGGGGGCAAAGAATATGATCCTTTGGGAGAGTTTATTAGAAGCAAAAGATCCAGAGTCAGTGGTGCTACCCATGCACATAAAAAAGGCCATCAAATGTGGGCAATTCTGAAACATACACACCTGTTTACCTGGGGCCTCAAGATGGGAAGATGGAGGCAGATAAGATCACAGAATTGCCAGGACAATCTGATGGGGTGAATTTTGATCAGTATGCTGGCTATGTTACAGTCGACCACAACCATGGAAGAGCATTGTTCTGTTATTTCGTTGAGTCGCCTTCAAATGCCTCGTCCAAACCTCTTGTTCTTTGGCTTAATGGAGGTACCACAATGACAACATTTTCGTCTTGCTTCTTCCATGGCTTACTGGAGATAACAAAATCTTTTTAGTGTACACAGGTCCCACCTGTTCTTCTCTTGGAAATGGAGCTATGATGGAGCTTGGGCCATTCAGAGTAGGAGTGACAGCAAGACTCTCTACCAAAACACATAAGCATGGAACAAAGGTTTAGCACAAACCATCTACTCTTCTCTAATTATAATCAATACCCATGTTATAAGATTTGAGCTAATTTCTTGTTGTGCTTAATTTTTGCAGTCATAAATGTGATCTTCTTTGAGTCCCCAGTGGGTGTTGGGTTTTGTACTCCAAAACGAGCTCAGATTATGATCTCATTGGTGACAAATGAACTACCTGTTGGGCTTAACTAAACACAACGAAATCCCCATTTCAACGTACATGGATGAGAGATGTATCAAATTAGACACCACGAAAAATAAATACTCTTTCAATATGGACAAATTAATTTTACGTAAAAAATTTCAAATTTATAGAAAAAAACCACGAGGCATGATTAGATCAAATTCACTATATCACAACTTGATAAAGAATAGATTCACAGGAAAACAAATTCTCCAATACCAACTTACTATACTTTTATAAAATTGGCATTAATCATAAAAAAAAGAATTATAGATTAAGAACTTGGCAAAGTTACCATTGACGATTACAAACGAATCTTAATAAAACGTTCACATTTCTTCGATTCACACAATTTTCCTTTCTCCTCTCCAGCCTTTTTTCTCCAAAAAAACTAAAAAGAAAAACGTCAGATGTTGTTTTTATTTCTTTCAATTAACCAAATTTACAAATTCTTGATTTTTGCCCAAAATAAGGTTATAATTTTATGTATTTACAGATGAGGGATAACCCAACAAACCTCCCCTTCCTAACTCCATGAAATATCTCTAGCCGGCGTGGTCAACTCTATCCATGTGTGCTCGATTCCTGTAGTACACAAGTTTTTCCTTTGACACAACTTTAATCATTATGTCTAAAATATTTCTTTTAGTGTGGTTTTTTGTTAGCTCAAGAGATTTACTTTCTAACATCTCTCTTATCAAGTGATATCTCACATCAATGTGCTTACTCATTGAATGAAAACTTGAATTCTTACTCAGGTGAATTGCACTATGGCTATTACAGTGCATAATATATCTCTCCTACTTAAGATCAATTTCATTCAAAAATTTCTTCGTCCATAGCGTCTCCTTCTAAGCTTCCGTAGTAACAATAAATTTAGCTTCAATTGTAAATAATACAACACACTTTTGCAACGTAGACTGCCAAGACACAGCCTCATTAGCAAAATTAACAACAAACTCAAATGTTAATCTTCTTGTCTCCAAGTCACCTACATCGGTATAGCCAACTAATAAAAATTTATCACTTCTAAACCACAAACATATTTTAGATGTTCCTCTCAAGTACCTCATTATCCATTTAACTGCTTGCCAATATTTTTTACTTAGATTTGCTAAATGTTTGCTAACTAATCCAAGTGCATATGCTATATCCGACCTTGTACAAACTGTAGCATACATCAAACTACCAACCACAGAAATATAAGGAACCTTTGTCATTTCCTTCATCTCTGTTTCACTTAAAACACTTTTCTTCAACTTAAAGTTACCCCCAAGGGGAACTCCAATTGACTTTACACACTTTAATTTGAATTTTTCAAACACCTTTTCTATGTACTTTTCCTACGACACCCAAAGCTTTCTAGCTCTTTTGTCATGCAGAATAGACATTGCCTAGATTTATTTTTCCGATCTCAAATCCTTCATTGCAAAGGATTTATTCAAGTTTTTCTTTAAACTTGCAATCTTAGCTCCATCATGTCCTACAATTAACATGCCATCCACATAAAGCAATAGAATAATAAAGTTACCATCATCAAACCTCTTGATGAACACACATTGATCAAAAACAAACTTCTTGTGCTCATTCTTTTCCATAAAAGAATCAAAGTTTTTGTACCATTGTCTATGAGCTTGCTTCAAACCATATAAATTCTTTTTACTCTGCACACCATCTGCTCCTTTCCCTGACTTCAAAACCCTTTAATTGCTCCATGTATATTGTCTCCTCAAGATCACCATAAAGAAAGGCCATCTTCATATCAAACTGTTCAACTTCCAAATCCAAACTTATAACAAAAGCTAGAACAATTCTAATAGAAGATATTCTAACAGGAGAAAAAATTTCATCGAAATCAATACCTTTCTTCTGTCTGAAGCCTTTCACCTCCAACCTTACCTTATATCTTGGTTGTATGTTGCTTGTTTTATGTTTGATCCTGTAGACCCATTTATTGTTTAATATTCTCTTCCCCTTCAGAAGATCCACCAACTCATAGGTGTGATTTTTATGCAAAAATCTCATCTCATCTTGCATTGCCTTGAACCACTTCTTTTTTCTACATGAGTTTTAACCTCACTGAAATTTTCTAGTTCTCCATATTCAATGATTTTCACATATTCTGATGATGGATATTTTGTTGATAAAATTGGTTCATTAACTGATCTTCTCACATTAGTTGGTTGCCCTTGATCAGAATCTGTTTGTTCATGTCCAACATCATTAACAAACTCATTAGAAATACAATGAGCCGCCTCATCTTCACCCTCATCATCACTAGTGGGGGAATAATTGTATCATTTTGAGCCTACTCTTCACTTTTAATTGAGGTTGAAGGTTATTTTATCTTTTCCAAGCTTTCCTAAGATTTTGTTTGAGGAACTTCTTCCTTGCCAAAGTCCTCAATTATTTGATCCTCCTTAAAAACTACATTTATACTTTGAATCAGTTTTTTATTCTTAGGATCCCAAAGTTTATATCCAAACTTATCATCACCATATCCCAGAAAAACACATTCCACGACTCTAGAGTCAAGATTAGCTCTTTGCTCCTTGGAGCACATGTGGGAGATCTGTTGATCAAATAACAAGCTATGCTCATGGCCTCACCCCAGAAGATTTTAAGCAACTTAGTTGAAGACAATGTACTTCTAATCCTCTCAGAGATGGTCTTATTCATTTTTTCAGCTACTCTATTATGTTGAAGAGTATAATGAACTGTTTTCTCATGCTTAATCTCATGCTTGTTACAATATTCAGTAAACCCAACAGAACAATATTCACCACCATTATCACTTTATAAGGCATTTCAAAGGCTTACTTGTTTCTCTTTCAACCAATATATGAAAATTCTTAAAGATACTAAAAACATCACTTTTATTTTTCATGTCATAAGCCCACACCTTCCTAGAAGTATCATCAATAAAAGTGACAAAATAAATAGAACCACCAATAAATTTTACTTCCATAGGCTCACACGCATCAATATGTACTAACTCAAGAACTTCTAACTTCCATATACTTGTGCTTGCAAAGGATGTCCTACGTTGTTTCCCTACCAAACAATAGTCACAAGGACTAATTATGATGTCTTTAACCTTGGAAAAGAGATTTAACTTTTTCAATATCTTTAGTCCATTCTCATTCATATGACCCAATCAATGGTGCTACAAATCAGCAATGGAATCAAGTGAGGAGATATTAACCTCCTCTAGAACTAAACTCGTCGCAGTCTTGTACAAACTACAACACTTCTTCCCTTTAACAACAACAAGAAAACCTTTCACAAGTTTTCACACACCTTGTGCAAATTGTGAACCCAATCATTTATCATCAAGCACTCTGGTTGACAACAAACTCATCCTCAAATCTGGAATATGCTTGACATTTTTAAGCACTAATTTGTAACCCATATTTGTTACTATATGCACATCTCCAAGTCCCACAATTTTGGAAGTATCACTATTTTACATCTTCACTATACCCAAATCTGAAGGTTCATAGGTAGTAAAGAAATTTCTACTTGGAATTGCATATAATGATACTCTCAAGTTAACTACCCAACTAGCATCACAATCAACCGTCAAACAATCACTCCCACAATCATAAAGAATCACCATATCATCATATACAACATTAGTATTTGTTTCTCCTTGATCATTGTTGTCCTTATTTTTCAAGTCTTCTTGAGTTTCCAATAATCCTTCTTGAAATAATTTGTCTTGTCACAATAATAACAATTCAAGTTTTTCCTAGATTTAGACATTCCTCGACTTTTGTCATTTCTATTTGTGTCTTTATTTCTTGATCTACTTCTTGCCTCTTCTTACACTAATGCATGAGACTCTGAAGTTGGCAAAAATTCTCTTCTCACCTTCTCATTAAGTAAATTGTTTGTTACTATATCTATTCTGAGTTTTCCATCCAGAACAGCATTGCTCAAAGAGATTACCAATGTTGCCCAATTCTCTGGCTGTAAAACCCTGAAAAAAATAATCATGTTATTTTATTTAGGGTTTTGTAAGTTTTATTATTTAAATAAATTAATTCTTGAAAAAAATTAATATTATAAATTATCAATTTTGACCTTTAGCATATCCGTATAATGATATTTATAATATTTTTAGGATTTAACATCCATTTGTATTAACTTAATAATTACTTTTTGACTTTACATTATCACACAAATGACTTTCTAAATTCCACAAATATTTATAAAATTTAATGTAGTAACTTCTTGAATTCTACGTATATTCTTCTATATAAAGGAAAATTCTGTTGTTAAACGAAACATCCTCTTAATAACTTGTGAGCACATTTGACTTTAAAGAAATTATATCCATATTAAAATCCTCTGTCGCAGTTGCGGGTACCTCATCAAAATTCTAGGTTTGTATAATTACTTGAAATGTTATATATTTCGATTTGGGAGTATTGGTCAGCCTGAGTCCATATTCGATCACTATATGCCAAGCGCAATCGGGGTCAAAGAATTGGCTCAGTCCGACACAAGGCAATACCCTTAAAAAAAATTACTATGCGGGAGTCTTGATCGACTTGAGTATATATTCGACTACCATGCGCCGAGCGCAACCAAGGTCAATGAATTGACTCAATCTGACACAGGGCAGCACCCCCTGAAAGATTGAATACCTGTCCCCATACCAAAAGGTGACAGGGCGCAGTGGCGCAAGACGGCTCATTATACACTTGTGATACCGAGAGGGCGAGTCAATGGCAAATATCGGTAACTACAGGCTGAGGGCCACGTAACGTGTGTGCACATATATGGGATTGTAGCTGGATGGGCAACCACCCACCCAGCATATTAGAGAGCTTAACATAGGCTCATAATCACTAAAAGACGTAATTCAGATGTTATAAAATATATTAATTATTTCTTGTAATTATACGACTTAATGTTTTTATCACTAACACGGAATTGCCTCCGCAGGTATGATCATGGAAAGATAGGTAGAGTCGAAACAGCTGGAGGACCCTATTATTGGACTATTCTTTTGAGATTGTTTGTATAACAGTGGGATTTGGTTCGATTCATAGGGCTTAGATTATTTCGAGCATTTGTATATTAAATTTATTATTATGGATTTATTTAAAATCTTGAAAATTAATAGATTATTAATTTATGGGACACTTAATTTCATATAATAACACTTGACTCGTGGCTCGGAACGAGCGGGTCGTTACACTGGCAATGTGTTGAGGAGCAGGATAGCTTATCATTCCTCATCTAAAATCATCTCTATCCTAGCAAGTTGAGTGATAATACTCTTCATCTAATTGAGATGTTCATGTATGCTACTTCCATCCTTATATCACAAGTTCACTAATTTTCTTATCAAAATGGTCTTGTTAGTAGCAGTATTCCTCTCATAAACTTCTTGGAGTTTATCCCATATTACTTTTGAAGATGTCAATTTAGAAATATGATAATACACAACTTCATCTACCCATTATTTCAAACAGGCCATAGCCTTTCTATCTAACTTATTTCAGTCTTTATTTACCACCTCTGTGGGTTTTCGACCAGTGATAAGTTCAAATAAATCCTTGGAATATACATGATCAATCTTCTTTCTTTTTCAATGGTGCTAATTAATCGGCCCCTTAAGAGATATCATTTTAACATACTTCTCATTAACCATCTTACTAAAATATAAATTACAAATACACCAACTAAGCTCTTAAAAATTTCATCGAACACCTAAAGTCAATTTACAAGCTCTTCTGAACCATAACTTTTCATCCCTTTCACCTCCTTACAATTCCTGTGAAACTTATGTATATCAAAAACAAAGTCTGGTTTAAGGAAGGTTTACATATACAGCATCCATGCTCCTTTCTGTGGCTCCCCTGATGCATCATGGGTGAGCCTTCACCTCCAATGAAGCTTACACTCAAAGTAGTTTATGTTAATCTTGAGATGTTGGATTTGCAACACAAAGTACTTGTTCTCTGTGAACAGGGCACAGGATTTGATCCCTGCACAGATAACTATATTTTAAATTATTTGAATCTTCCGAGGTTCAGATTGCCTTGCACGCAAATGCTACAAATCTTCCAGGTCCATGGAACTCTTAGCAAGTATGCCCCCATATCATATACAAACAATCTTTGAATTAAATTTGCCATCAGAACTTGGTGTTATGAATAACCTAAGTAACCATCTTAGGCTTTGTTTATATCAATGTATATAGGTTTAGTATAAAACAGGAATGGAGCGATTGGGCAGATACTGTGTTGCCCATTATCCAAGAGTTGATGAGATCAAGAGTAAATGTCTGGATATACAGGCAAGTCAATTAAGAAAACCATTTGTGTTTTTTTGGAGTAAAAATCAGAATTTCATTAGGCATAACTTGATCCATATTTAATTTTGATTATGATCATGCAGTGGTGACATTGATGGCATTGTACCAGTGACGTCCAGTAAGCTTGCCATAGACAAAATCAATCCGACTGTTAAGACTGGCTGGTATCCATGGCAGAGTGAAGATGAGGCACGCATCTAATTGGTATATGCTACCAAATTCTTTAAAATCTAATCTTGTCGAATCTTTTTGGCTTTCGAAGGTTGGAGGCTATGCAGTTGGATATGAGAATATCACATTTGTAACCATTAGAGGCGCCGGCCATTTCGTACCAATTATCAGCCAGCTAGGGGACTCACCTTCTTCACATCGTTTCTGGAGGAAAATCTTTCACTGAGAATGTCTTAGAATGGAGAGATCTGCATAAAATAAATTTAAATAAAATCAGAAGAGTGCAAATTATGTTTCTTTCTTTCTCATTTTCTCGCTTGATCTGGCAAAATGGTTTTGCTCAGAGATGACAGACATTTCTAAACTTTCTTACTTGGTTATGATCATCATATTCATGATGCAGCAACAATGCTCTTGTTCTTGAAACCAAAGTGCCTAATTAAGACAGATTGCATCGATCACTTAGCAATAATCACACCATCACATTCAGTAAGGACGAGAAATTCATTCCTAAACTAATAAGAAAATTCATCTTGATGCTCATAGTACTTAGTTCCTGGGAAAGAACAGTCATTATCCCTACAAATGAAATGGTTTTCAAGTATGGATTCCACGCTTTCAACATCATTCACAATAGCAGTACTTTCGCTTTTGTTCTTAGCAGCTCGTAGAAGATCTTCTAATGATAATTTTTGTTCTACTTTCTCTTTCATTATGTAGTCTATGTCCCATTTTCTGCACTAGCTCCAGCTTTATGGGCACATCTACTCTCCTCTTGAGAAGCAACTACTCCATTTATTTGTTTTTTCCGATGAAACTGCAGGAAATATTTACAAGCATGCCCTATATTAGTGAAAAGCGAAACTGCGTGTTACATTAAATCAGCATTTTTCGTAGATATAATGGAGATTACATCACATGATGTATCAAAGTTGGATATATTCTTATGTAACTATCTTAACATCACTACTTAATTAAAAAAGAAAAAGTGAAACAATTGAACTTCCAGGTAGAGTATCACCTTTATCAACCGGGCCTTCAGCTTCAAGTTCCTAACTGTAGCTAACTCTTTTTCCTTTCACGACATTTCAGTTTCATCTTCTTCCTCAATTCTAGTTTTGCCGCCTTCTTTTTGTCTTCTCTTTCTTTTTGTAACTTCACAAGCATTGCCATTTTTTCTGCCCTAATTTTGGCACTTTCCTCTGCTCTTACTTTGGCAATCCGTTTCTCCTCAGCGTTGCATTGTAACCAAAGAAGATGCAGTCGCAAAATTTCAGCTTGCATTTTCTCAAAACTGTCCCACTCTAGATGTGGCTGATCAGCCCACCCTGTTTTGGCTTCTTCAGCTATGAGCTGATTCCATTCCAAGTAGCACTTCTGTTGAAGCTTTTTAGCTTCAAGCGGCGAGCCCAAGCCTTTTTCAGTGCTGAACCTAATCTTGATCTGCTTTGTTCACTAGAAACATAAAATTATAATTAACCAATAATAGATAACAATTTTGCATAAAATTTTTCTATTTAAACTTGGTAATTAGTTACAGGCAAGCTAAGAACTTCAACCAAACCAAATAGTTAAGGGCTATCAGTTTGCCATGCTTGTGGTGAATTGGAAGGGAACTATTTGGATTCCCTTTCTGCATGTCTCAAAGTGCAACAAAAATGGAGAAACAAGGCTTGCAAACATGAGATAAGAAACAGTAGACAGTATGATGGTATGGCAGAGATTGAGGAAAATAACATACGTATGGCTGCGAGGATGCTGGGACATTTTCTTTCTGACCTGAAATTGAAGTGAATATACCAAATTAAGTACTCAAAGATTAAGAACATTCATAGTGCTGCATTTCGTATTTCAACATAAACTGAAGATAGAACCACAGATAAGAGCAGTATTTGTATTTCTTACTGCAGATAACACAAGAAACGAAACTGATTCTTACATGACATCACCTTGGGATCTCTCAACGCCTCTACAGTTCTCTGCTTGATGCGTGCCCTTGTCTCTGGAAAGAAACATAGTAATATTGACATCAAGAAGCAAAAATCTGATCATACAACAAGAAAACTACTTTATATAACCAAAAAAAAAACTATACCTGCACTATGCTTTCTGCCTTTATTCCAGGGAACCTTGCCCTTGTTTGCAAGTCCAATCTTTCGTCTTCTTTCTATTTCCTTGCATTTTTTAACAGAAATGGACTTATCTGGCCAACCATCAGAATCCAACGGTTTGTTTAGATCACCATGTTCACCATGACCATCCCATAAAGTTCCCTCTTCTTCACTACTCAAACTTAAAGCACTCATTCTTTCTACCAAAACCTCCGGTGATCTTGCACACAACAATGGAACAGGAAACAAGTTTGCAGGGGCAGACTTCTCCATCTCAAATTTAAGCAGCGAAGTTCTGAACAACAGCTTCTTGTGATAACAGCGAAGAGTAGGAAATGCATGAGATACACTCTTACAAAGCAATGCCGGTTGGTATGCTAGCCACACTGCTGTTCTGCACTCCATAGAAGAATTCACGTAGGTGAATGTGCTCCTACTTTCCTGTCGGAAACAAGGAAAATGCTAAATCAAGAATTCCCAAGAGGCAAAAACTCACGGCAATCAATAGTACTAACAGCTAAACACAAAGCTTGGATGGATAGGATGAGAAGTTTACCATACAAGTAGATGCCCCCCAGGTTAGCAACTTTATTGGAGACCTGTAAAACTAATGTGGAGAATAGCATATGATTATAGAGGGCATACTTAGTTTACCAAAGAGTCGGAGAAGCTCAAAAAGATGGCTGCTTTTCTTCGCCAAGTGAGCTAGTACAGCGAGAGAGGAGGAGGAGAAAGATGAGAAGGTATGAAGAAGGTTGGTGAGAAAGGATACATCACTTGTGCAAGTGCAAGCGAACTGTTGGAAGACTGCAAAAGCAATGGGTGGGGAAGGCGGAGACGGCGGCGGCGCTTCGGCCGGGCCGACGAAGATGAGAAGTTTCGGCGGTAAGGGTAGATTTATTTAACACTGGTGAAATAATAAATAAAGTATTTCCAATTACCAAAATGAACAGGATATATTAAAAAAATTATAAAATTGATTCAATTTATAAGTGATTTTTTTAATCTAAAATTTTAATTTAAGTCAATAAATCACTCGAATAAATAAGATTTGTCCCCTCCAAAAATAATTAGATGCTCTCTCTTTTTAAGTTCTTAAATAGCCTGATTTAAAAGTTTTAATTTTATTTTAAATAAAATTTTCCTTTTTTGAAAAATAATATTAAGGGTACCCGTTAAGCTTTCCAACAAGGCCAAAGATTATTCCAATAATCATCTCTAACAATTTTACTAACAAACAACTTTGGCAATTTTTCTTCATCAATCTGGCAAACATTTGAATTTGTTTTTACTGAGAATCACTTCTTCTAGCAGGCAAACAGTAGCCACCTCATCATGGTATGGAAATTTTTAGTAGCACAAATTAACATGAAAATGATTGTTAGAAATCATTAGCTGCTCTGGTTTCATACATTTGCAAACAATTTGCGCCAGCACTATTAGCCAGCTGTTTGAAAATCGCCAAAATCATCTTCCACAACCTCTTGAGCCTTGCCATTATCTGCATGTGCACCTGTACCAGCAGTCTCCTCTAAATTAGCTGACTGCTTTTGAGAAGCAACTGTTGATTGTTTTGGAGATGCAACCGGTGAAAGTGTGGAGGGAGGGGGAGGAGGGGAGGTTTGAGACTAAGGAGAGCACCCTTTGGGGAACCTTTTGGGCTCTTCTCATCCAAAGACAGATTACTTACTCCTTGATCAACAGTTGACGACCTTGCCCCGGGGGATCCTTTCTGTCAAAAAAATGTGGCAATCAGGATTTTATAGTAGAAGTGTTTAGGCTAAAAAACAAAGCAAAATTAGTCTTACAGTTTTTATTTTGAGGACAAGGGTTTGTCCTTCCTTAAGACTGTAATCAACTGATGATGTATGCTGGAAATGCTGCTCCATTTCCTCAGCAGTCTTCTTTTTGTTTAAATATCTAACTCATTCTTAAGGATAATCTGCAACTTATTGGAATTTGCAAGGTTTCTTCTAGCAAAAATACCAACGCTTTATGCATTAAAAATTAATGTAATTAGAAATGTACTTAAAATAAAAATCGATGAGGATACTTCAAGTGGTCGTGGAGAGCTGCTTGGAAGTCATAAGCTTCAGTTCTCTCTCTAAAACCAATTCCAATAAAGGCATGCCTTATTCTGCCACCTGCAAATATTTAATTTTATTCCTTTGAGAAACATGAACACTCCATAATAAAGAAAAGAAGAGAACAAGTTCATAGACAAAGTCAATTCTAATCAATAAAACATTTTTAACATGAAATGGAAAAAAAATTGCAAACCAAGTAAATAATGAAACAACATCTCAATATACAATAGTCCCCAGACATGCAAACTTCCCAACCAAAGAACGGCAGATATTTCCATTCAACACTCAGTAGGCTAAAACTCAAATAATTTATCTGCATGCTGGGTTCAACCTGAAAATCAGCAACTATTTCTGAAATTCCCAACTTCACTCAATCATATCGCCAAATAAATTGTCTAGACTGGCCATTTTTTCTGCTAAATGTTTGACATTGAATCTCCAACATTGATAAACCATCCACCTGACCACGTCTCAGGGGCAGGTCAGATAGAAAAAAGAAGGTAGCAAAACTGATGCTTCAATTCAATTATTATTTTTAGAGGACTTTCTAGATGACTGGCTGGTCAGCAGAAACTAAAAAGCTCATTAAAAGATATTTCTCCTTTCATTAACTGACACATTTACATTGAATTCTCCATTTTACATCCTATAAGATTTGATAAGACAATGACTGGGTATGTTGTCTGTAAATTTTGTCCAAACTCGTTCACTTTTCCCAAAATACTGGCGTAAATCTTCTATAGCTCAAAAGCAAATTGCAATTAAAAGAACTAAATTAAAAATTTTGACATCAATATGTTATCAAAATTAAGTCCAAATCTTTAATGATTGATTCCAAGCTCAAGGTCTACAACAGAGTGAAATCAAACTTGACCTCAAACACAAACAAATAATTGGTATCTAAGTCAAGTTCATATCAAAGCACACTTTCCACGCCAGATTTGAGGTAAGATCTTGATGAATCTAATTCTCTTTGCAATAAACTGCGGTTTAGGATTTAGAGTTATTATGGTCTCACATCGGTAAGCAAGTCTCGGGAAGCATACTTATGGAGACCTATACATCTCCACTCCAAGCTTCACTATTCTCACCTTCATAATTCTTAGAAAGGTTGCTAATGACATAACATTAAGAGTATCATGTTGATGAATAAATCATTCTTTAGACACCTCATATCAGCATTCACACAATTCAACTTTAGCTTCAAGTCTAAAATGCGTACTTTCTTTTGAAACTCACGAGGGATAACAGTAAGCTAAAGTTTCAGGACACCAAATTAGTTCTAAAAAGTCAGAAAGAAAATGATGATAATTGATGAAAACATCACCGTCAGTGAGACATAACTGAATTCATGATTTACAAATGAAAACAGACAAAGAAACGTGATACAAACTGCAAAAGATGATCTCTTACCAATGTTCTCTTCTACTCGCAGAACAAAGTATCTGGAAAAAAATAACTGAATAAACACATCAAAAATTGAATGTAAATTAAATCTTTCATCATACAAAATCCACCTGCTACTGTCAATCACAGGTTCTACTGGATGGGGTTCTCCTTCTCTAAGAAATGCTCGTGCATAAAGTTCACCTGCTTCATCAATTATGCATTTTAGAAACGGATCACAGCCAAATTGAATGGTAAATGCAGGCTGTATGCTTTTGTAGTTTGTGGAGCTTAATATCTTTACAAGTTGCAGGATAGACTCATCATTCCAAGCATGCACACTCTAACTATTTTAAAATACAATCCTACACATCCTTCCCTCTAGTAAAGAGGGAAAATTACTCTGACCTGTGCTTTTATCTTCAAGCCTTATTACACATTCTTCCCCTTTGCTGATCACTTTCAATGCCCCTTCCCATGCCCATTTGTTCACATCCCACTCATCTGCCCTGGCAATTAAATCTCGCATAATTTCAGCAATTTCCAGACATTTTCGTGGTATTTTAAATCCTAAGAGTAAGAGGTGCTTCCAATAATCCAATTTAGGATAAATGTTATAATGCAAGCTTTGGCCATTACTCATACTAAAAAAAATGTTTTCATCAAATAATAAACTAGAACAATATGACATCAAACTAAAAGCTAGAAAGGAGTCAAAACAAAGTCAGGGCAGATTGATGAAGAGAATTACCTGTAGGAAGCTGCACTTTTACGAGGTGGTATCTGTTCAACAGAAATAATTCACTGTTAAGGAGAGAAGCAATTTTAAGCAAGGAAGATAATATTCAGTTCGGTCAATTATCACAAACAGTAAACTGTTCACAAAAAGTACACATGGAAATTTAAAAATAATAAAGCACACTCCACACCTTTCAATTCACAATAAAGCAGCACAAGTTCAATCATCCTAAACAACCCAAAATCTAAAAAATCTTCGAGAACAATACACTTCAAACAAAGATTAGACAAAACTAACAAGTTGGGTCATCGCTAGTGTTCATTACCAAGTAGACATAGCATTCCCCGGCATGAAAGAGCACGAACTCCACGGCCTCCGTGGGCTCATCCTCCCGACCTCCATCTTCCGAGTCCAGTGATGCCGCCTGCGTCTTCTCCATGTCGAAGAAACTAAATCAGATACTTCGCAAGGGAGATCGAAGAGCTAACAATCCAAGCTATAGTCTAGTCTTGAAGAGAAGTAGATCGCAATCTATGAGTTATTGGGAAGATGTCGAGATTCCAAGGAAAGGGAGGCGGTTGACAGACGCAAGGAAGAAGATGATCTCGTAACAAAGAAAACGCGGGGACGAGGCGATAATATATAGGCCTGATTAAGACTATAAACCGCTTAGTTATAATTAGGTTAATAATATTTACTATAACCCTTATTTTAAAAATTTTTATCATAACCGAATTATTAATTAAATTTAAAAAATTCTGTCATAATTTATTTTTTACCATTTTATCGCAATCAATATTTAAACTTTTATGGTTTATACCAAAAATTAACAACTTCGAGAGGTTATAAATTATAGCTATTTAAGCCAATTCTTCAATTATAAAATATGAAATATTTTAACCATTTAAATCATGGCAAACTAATGTTACAAATTACAAAATAAAGTAAGTAAAAAATCAAAATTTATAATCTCATACAAATGAAAATTTAATAATTTAATCGTTTAAGATTAAAATCGAGATGAGGATGAGTTTTATAGTTAAATGTTAAATATCGAAATAAAATTGGTTAAATAGGTAAAATAATTACAGTAGAGCCTTTTACCATAATTAATTATATTTGAAGTCGAATTGGTTAAATTAATTGAGTTTTTCACTGTTTTCTTATATGGTTAAATAATTTCTTCACTATTTTTGCCCTAGTTAATTCAGATTGGTTGGTAAATCGATAAATCAAATAACTATTAACAGCCATATCAGCATAATAATAGTTCATCATAATTTCTACTTGTTTATTTAGACCATAAGTTAAAATATGAATAATATTTTAAAATATTATTTAAGATTCAAAATTGATGGTTTTTGTTTAAAATAACTTAACTAGCTCTATATCTTGGTTACATTAGGTATTATGATTGATTTTTTTTTAAAGAAATTGCTAAGTCTGATCCGAGTTCTACTGGCAGTGCCTCACGGGGCGACTAGATCCGATCATCCCCACGACTGAATTGGGGTGGTCATATTTGGCCGGGTGGCGGCCAAATAAGACAACTATCGGCCTAGGTAGGTCATATCTAGTTGCAACAAATTTTGACCCTTTTTAAAAAATATTTTTTATTCTTTTAAGTTTATTTTGGTTTGGTTTGGTTAATTTTTAGTCCACACCAACTTCTATTAATCTTTAAATAATTTTCAACTTAAATTCAAGTTATTATACAAAACATTTTAAAATGGTAAATAGTATATTAAACCATCATTTAAATGTAAATTTCTCTAATTAAGAATATTTATTTATGGCTACCAATACTAAAAATAAATTTTAATTTTATGAATAATTTTATATCTGAACAAAGAGATGTGAGAATCCGATTTTATAGATAGTTTCTATTTAATGATGAGTTGAAAGTCTCTAATTGTAGAGATAAACTAATTCAACGAAGAGGCGACAACTTATTTTATTATTTTTATTTTGATTGGTTGAATATCCTATTTTTTTATCCGGATACAATTTAAATTTATTTTTATTAATAAAGAGTTGATAGCTTATAGATAAACTCTTATATAAACTTGAACTAATTAAATTTTAAGCGAAGCTTTGACTTAAGTGGAAGAACATTTGGAAGTAGAAAAAAAATTTAATGAAATCGTTCGTTACATGGGTTACCCCACCTTTTGTTTCCTTCTATTTGTTAATTCTCACAATAGAGCCTAAAACCTCGTTTAAAATTTGTGTTTCAACTCCATAATATTTCCACTCAAATTTCCGGCCATTGCTTGACTAACCAATATGGAAGCAATTCGCTTGTGATATGGTTTAGAAAAGAAATGGCATGTGTTATGGAGTGCTCATATACCCAACAAGACAATCACAAGCAACTGGTCGACTTGAGTTGTTCGAAACTTGCAAGTCATTCCCAAGTATTTTATCGATCAGAGCTTCCAAGAACTGCACGGCCCGGCCATTACATTTCTTCGTCTATAGTCTATATGCCCAAAGAATGCAAAACATATATCATACATGGAGCTCGACTGCCTTAGGTTTTACTTTTACCAGCAGCCATGATTTTACGTGTGTATATATATATATATATGTTCTCTTCTCCTACAAAATTTAACAATTGATCATCAAGAAATTAGATTGGAATTAAATATGTTGAATTTTGAATTGTATAACCCACTTCAGAAGCTCACTTTATCTCCTTATCAAAGACGTGTGCGAAGATATGAAGGTACAGAGTCTCTCGTGTGAGGAGAGCAAAAAGAAGGTGGCCAGTCCACTCATCTAAAATGTCTACTGAAATTGAGGATACCCAAATTAAATGCGCCATTAACGTCGATCTTATCTTGATCAGGCCCTGGGATTAGAGACTTAGACTCACATATCTATTAAATATATAATTGGGTGTTGAAAATTATGCGATTTGAGTTGTAACTTATAATTGGCATTTAGTAGTTTTGTTGATGTTGCAAGGTCAGCAAATTCAGCATTTTCATCTTGGTCGGTATGGAAAAGAAATTGAAGACTTGACATCAAGATACAAAGGAATTCAAAGCCACTTCCCCAGAAAAAACGCAGCTGAAAAGCTCATACCAAACCATGTTTGGTAGAGGCATGCATCAGACTTACCTCAAAACGGCTTAGACGCTTATATTATGGGCCCGAAACTTTCATTTCATATGACGTTCTACACCATTACTTATTTAATAATGTCTCAAAGCAAGTAGCTCCTGATCATCATGTGCCTAAACAATATTGGATAACATATATGTATTGAAGAGAAGCGCTAATTAGTGGTAATCGTCCTAACGTCTTGATCTGTTTGGTTAGCTGTGCACAGCCATATAGTCCATAGACATTTCCGTCTTGGCCTTCTCAATCTATCTTTCCAACCAGCTTGATAAACTGTACCTCTGCCCTCGGCCGGCTTCTCGGCGAAAGGTGGTGTAGAAGATCAGGATGGAGGTGGAGTTAGATAGGCATGTTTCATTGGAGGAAGAAGAAAAAGAGGAGGATGTGTCCTCTGTGTTACGAAGGTCTGTGAAGAAGCTGCACTTTGGTGGGTGGTCGGAGAAGGAGGTGGCGGTTGAGGAGGTTAAAAGAATGGCTGCCCGGGATGCGAAGACGAGGAAGCTGCTCGCCGGCCTCAGCGTTATACCGGCGCTGGTGTCGATGCTCGTCTCGGAGGCTGCCGGCTGCCGGAGGGCCTCTGCCCAAGCGTTGGTTGAGCTGGGGAACGGCACTCACACGTAAGTATGCATTAGATACTCTTCTTCCTTAATATGTTTGCAATCTCGTTGTTTACTCTTTTTCTTTAATATCCTTTTCAAATTAGCAAATACTTGAACTGCTGGATAGAATTTGAGGAAAAAATGGTGTGGTGTTGAGGCTAATTTGGTTGGTTATGATCACCAACATTATTCTTGTTCTTGAATCCTTGATAGGTTTCTCCTTGTTAGGACTAATATGTAGCTATTACCATGAGATAAATTTTATCTTGTTAAGACATAAAAAGCTTGGTGGGTGTGTTGTCTTAGTATATTCCAATATTAGTGTTTGAGAGAAGTTAAGAACCTGGCAATGAAGCTTCCCACTAAATTTTCAATTAAAGCTAATGGGCACGGCCATGAATTACGATTAAAACTTTCCGCAAATGTCTCCTTGACGGAGTCTGGTGACGCTCTCCGGTCCCTGGCATCATTCGCCGGAGCGAGTCTGAGTCATGAGCTGTTCTTAGCTGCCAAAATTTGTGCCTAAAAGGTTGACTTGTGTTGGGCGCAGACTTGTCAATATACTTTGACTTGTGGAATCACTATCGTCTCTAACATTGGCAGTCATAATCCAATCAGACTTTTGAGCGCATTGAGCTCTTTTCTCTCTCTTTTGTTTGGGTCGTTGCCATTTGTCAATTTTCATTTGCATTCGCTGTCGATATAGAAACATTGACTTATGATGGGTTTAGTCAGAAAACGGCATTGTGAGTACCTAAGTCATGTTTTAGTTTAACAAGTCAATCAGTGTGGGCAGTTGACAGACACAAGGTGGCAAATACAATTGTCTTACCCTCTTGATGGCTCTAAGAATAGTTTTAGTGCAAATACAAGTCGAATAAATTGGCTAAAAGTATAATGAACTACACGGTGGCTGCTGCTGTTGTGGCATTTCTTTGACTTTCTTCATCATCTTATAACTCGAAATTCAATCCGATCTTTTGCAATTACTTTATCCCGTCCACGTTCTTTTATTTATTTATCAATAAGAATCGAACTAATCATAAAGTTTGGAACTTCAGGAACAAGGTGCTAATGGTGGAGGCCGGGGTCTTGGCAATGATGTCTCATTTGGTGACCATAGAAGACGACTCCTCATGGACCTGTGACCTTGTCGCCCTCCTTCACTGTCTCTCCGCTACTACCACCGCCCCATTCTTCAATCTCACGCCGGAAATCCTCCAATTCCTGGACCAAGTCCTCAACTCCAAGCAAACCCACAAGACCAAACAGGCTTGCCTTGTTACACTCCATCACTTCTCCACCGTACTGGACCAGGCCACAACCTTAGTCTCAAGTTCTAACACGATCCACACCCTGATCAGGCTGTCATCCAACAAGGAAGTATCGGAGAGAGCCCTTGCAACTCTCGGCAACTTGGTCGTCTCCAAAGCCGGCAAGCAGGTCGTAGAAGCCGACGACAACGTCCCCAACAGCTTCATAGAGGTGCTAGCATGGGAAGACATGCCCAAGTGCCAGGAACTGGCTTTGTATATACTAATGACAGTGGCCCATGGGAGCTCAATTCAGAGGGCGAAGATGGCGACGTCTGGAATAGTTCAAATTCTACTAGGAGTTGTGCTCTTGGGGAGTCCTTTATCTCAGAAGAGAGCATTGAAGATCCTTCAATGGTTCAAAGATGAGAAACAGAGGAAAATAGGAGTTCACTCTGGTCCACAAACTGGGAGATCAACAGTTGCTGGGTTGCAAATAAATGGCCAAGACATCAAGGAGGGGAGGATGGTGATTAAGAAGATGGTGAAGCAAAGCTTGGATAAAAACATGGAGTTGATCATGAGGAGGGCTCATGTCTGGCCAGATAATCCGAAGATCAAGAGTTTGTTCCACTACTCAAGTTCCAAGAGCGTGACCTATTGATTTCATTCTACATACGTGTGTGCATTGGTACGAGTTGTAAATTAGTTTTTTGGGTTATGATGTGTAGAAAGAAGTAAGAGTGTGATATCAATTGCATCCAATTCCTGATTCTTAAAATATAGCAGGCCATATCTTTTAACACACTCATCATACAAATTAGTTCCCCGGCAAAATGCATTCCATGGCTGACTCCATATCCTTGCTTTTAGAGTTCGAACAAGAACTCAACGTAAAGTTTCTAATGTGATGAACAATGAACAAAACTTAAGTTTCTAAGCGCCTGCATTTGGTTTAGTTCAAAAATTAGAGCATGATAAAAAATGTTCAATTTAATTTATCTATTTAATATTTTACCACCAATTCAATTGGTAATTTATATATTATCAAAAGTTTATGCAATTTAAATGTCAAAGACTGAAAAGAGATATATGTTTGTTTGATTTTGTTTTTTTGGAAGGGCTCGAGTTGACTTAAAGTATATATTGAATCAAATTTGAAGTATTAATAAAATAGAACCTGTTATTAAACCAAACTTCGGCTATAGTTAGTTAATTATTAGGTCTGGAAATAAGTTTTGCGTGAGTGTTGGACTAGGCCGTTGACTTCACGCGTGACCTAATATTGGAAAGCCCATTCAACAATAGCCCATTAGGCCCATCAACCTCCTCCACGTAAACTCCAATCCCCCGTCCTCCACGCCCTCCTCTCTAAAGATCCCACCTTTCTCCCCCAATTTACGAAGGTTTTAGGGTTAAGGTTTTACCCCCAACCACGCAGGCGACCTTCCCATGGATCCGGCGGCGAAGAAGCGCAAGGCCGACGAGAACGGCGGCGGTGCGGACGCCGCCGTCGGTCCGGCACCGTGGATGCTTACCCCGGAGGACGCCCGCAAGATCATCGAGACCTTCTCGCCGGAGCAGCTCCTAGACATCCTACAGCACGCCGCCCTCCGACATCCCGACGTCCTCGACGCCGTCCGCTCCGTAGCCGACAAGGACCCCGCCCAGCGCAAGCTCTTCATCCGCGGCCTTGGCTGGGACACCACCACCGAGGGCCTCCGATCCCTCTTCTCCACCTACGGCGACCTCGAGGAGGCCGTCGTCATCCTCGACAAGGCCACCGGAAAGAGCAAGGGCTACGGCTTCGTCACGTTCCGGCACATCGACGGCGCCGTCCTCGCGCTCAAGGAGCCCAGCAAGAAGATTGACGGCCGGATGACAGTCACGCAGCTCGCCGCCGCCGGCGTCAACGGGCCGGCGGCGAATCCGTCCGGCGCCGATGTTTCCATGCGGAAGATCTATGTGGGGAACGTGCCATTCGACATGCCTGCGGATCGGCTGCTCGCCCACTTCTCGTCGTATGGGGAGATCGAGGAGGGGCCGCTGGGGTTCGACAAGCAGACCGGGAAGTCGAGGGGCTTCGCGCTGTTTGTGTACAAGACGCCGGAGGCGGCGCGGGCGTCGCTGGTGGATCCGATGAAGAGCATTGATGGGCACCAGATGATCTGCAAGCTTGCGATTGAGGGGAAGAAGGGAAGCCACCTGGTTTTTCTGGGCCTGGGCAGGCTCAGAACCTGGGTGCCCCCGAGGGTGTTAGTGGGGATAACATGGGGATGGGTCCTCCGGCCGCGATGCCGTCGCAGTACATGGGTCCTGGTGGGATGTCTTCCTTCGGAGGCATGGGGGCCGGTGGATTCCCTGCTTTGGCTTCTCAAGGTGCCGCCTTGCCGCAGGGATTGAACAATTCGATGCAGTCTACGATGGGCGGGCCTGGTCTTTCGACTGTTGGTGGTCAGGTGCCGTCGTCATTGGGCGGAGCCGCTGGAGGCTATGGTGGTGGGTTGGGGGCCGTATGGCGCTTCGCAGTATGGTGGACCGGGAGCTGCTGGTGGATATGGAGGTGCGTTAGGTGGAGGGTTGGGTGCCGCCTCTTCATTGTATAGGATGCCATCCGCTTCTGTGGCCATGCCCGCCGGTGGAGGTTTTGCCGATGCTGTTCCTGGGCAGTATGGTTTGTCGTCGTCGGCTTACCCTGGAGCTCATCATCCTCAGTCAGGTTCATCTCCTTTGCCAAGGGGTGTTCCATCTGGAGGGATATACCCGAACATCCCCCTATTACTGAGGTGCATTCTATTTCTTTCCTACTTTATTTTGTTTTTACACTATTTGCATCCCTGTGCTTTGTTATTGTTTTCTACGGTGATTGTTTTTGCACATTACTAGTTTCATCTGTGTGCCTGGCTGTTCCATTTTATTTTGCTCATAGTTCTGTGCTCTGTCCTGTTCAGTTGATTATGATCTTGCATTTCTTCTGTTGATGATAATATTTATGTTTTCTATTTCCTCGATGGAATTACTTTTGACTTAGCTGCAGCAGTGGGAGTATACATTGTTATGTGTTCTGTTTCCTCGATGAAATTACATTTAGCATGACTGCTGTAGTGGGATGTATATTTAATACTTCACTTTTGTGAAATCTTGCGAGGATGTGTTTGCGAGAAAGAAGTTTATTTGTCTTTGCCGGCTTTTCTAGTTGTCTGTTTTGCCTTTTTTCTTTGAGGCCTCTTTTGACATTATTTGTACAACCATTGGCGATTTGCTTACATCTTTTTAAGTTTCTGTATGGAAAACATGTTCTTTCTGGTCATGTGGTTCCACCCAAAATTCTTTGCATTCCTTTTGTTCTCTAATGCTGTTGAGTTTTGTACTTATTACTTGATTTTGAAGTTATGACAAAATTTTCTCTTAATTGTATGCACATCTTCTGTTGATTGTTCTATGTCTGCAGCAGAAATCTTCTTCTGATGCTGCTTAGGGTTTTTGTTTCACTGAATCTGTTAACTATATTGTTGTTTCACATGGTTAATTTTTTAATTCATCAAGTGTTACTTTATGTGTGCTGTTGATTGATCTGTTCATCTTATATACAGTTTTGTCGTTTTGTTGATTGTATTATAGTTGCCTTGTATCCATTTCTCTGAAAAAAAAAGTTTTATTTCTGAATGTATAATTTGATGGTTAGATGCTTTTGATTGTTTGAGCTACATTGACATCATTTAATCTGTGCGGTATTTCTAAAATGAGTTCCATTTGTAGTATTTATTTCTAAATTGATGTGAAGATTATTTACCCTTTTAGAGAAAAAAGAGCGCATCTACTTAAGTCGGTGCAAATGCATGTTAAAAGAATTAATACTGGCCATTGGATGGTATCAATGGATCAATAAAGGTCTTTGGCCATCTTTTTCTTGATTTGCCTTTTGTCCCATTCCTGTAAATTTTTACAGGCATTGAAGCCTACGCATTGCCTTCTCCTAATTTCTGGTTTCTTCTTCCACCACTATTCCCTTCTCGCATCTGAAAAAGAAATTTGCTTTCTAAATTAATGCATAAAGTCTGTTTTGTTTAAATTTTGATGGAAAAGTAAGCCATTTTCTTTCCTCGTAATAAACTTCTGAATCCCAAGCAGGAAGTCTTATGGGAGGAAAACTACCGGTTATTTTTTCTTTTAAACTCCTGAGAACAGTGTCTTTTCCCCTGCTAACTAACAGTTTTTGAGCCAGTAGATTATGATTGTCTGGAGCAGAATTGCAACCACGGGTAATCATCTAATTGGAAACTACAAGGATGTGATATTCACAATATGTCTGCACATCTGGGGATGCATTTTGAATAACACGAGAGGTTACAACCATCCACAAAATGTTTCTTCTTTGTATAAAGAAGATTGCACCCACCCTGTATTTGAAAACTGAACTTGTAAATGAAGATTTTGATATTCAGAAACAAAATGTGTTTACAGCAAGAAAGCCTATAATTTGAACATTGTTTGGTGTCACCGTTATCATTACATTAGAAGCCCCCTGAATCTCTGATGTAGGAAGAGGATGGAAGAGAGATGTTGAGAGGCGAGACTTTCTAGTGGAAGCGTTTATGTTTTTTAACTATCTGACTGGCCAGTAACCTTTTCAACGCTCTATGAAAAATTTTCCTCTTTCATGTTTGTATTTTTCTGCAGATAACCTTTTAGATAACTATGTTTTGGTAGGAATCTGATTAGATGACATTTATTTGCTAACTTTTTTTACCCTCTGTGATAAGCGAAAGTTGGGTAACTCATTTTAAAGATTTGTTAGTTTAAACTTTTGTTGCTTATTAAAGTAGTTGTTGATTAAGCAACATATTATTTTTTATTCTATTGTACAAAGGAATAGTCATATTTCAACCATTAGTATGTGGGTTCTCGAGGTATTTGGGTTATATCTATGCTAATGATTACATGGCTGATCAGCAGTGGGTTTAGAAGTGTAGAAGATGAAGTATACAGTGTTAACTGTTAGTTGTGATTGGAAAATGACATGTTTGATGTTAAATATTTGCAAGGATGATTATGACGGTCACGGTGTTTTTTTTCACTAATATTAAGCTTGAATTCAAGATACTGATATCTTGTAATTTGGGTCAATATGTGCTTTTGATTTGATTCTCTGAACTTTGAATTTGAGTTTTGTGCTTTTTATCCTTGTCTACTATGCAATTCATTTATTTGTTTGCCAGATGTTAGAATTTTAGTATATAGGTAATGCTGTCTTCAAATTATGATCCATTTCGCTTTTCTTTTTGTGTGTGTGTGAGCCCTTCTATTATTGTTTTGCTTACCTTTAGTATGTGTGCTATGGATTTGGTGGATTGAGATATGATGTTATCATATTGATTCAGGTTTATGACAGCTGTTGCTCGCGAATGCTCTAAATGCTTGTGGTGAATGAAGGCTTGTACTCATGCTTTGATGATATATGGTTTGCCAAACTTATGTGGCTACTGCTTTGCCACTATAATGTGGTGTGGTTATTCTTGGATGGTAGAAAATGATGAGGGAAACTAGCTTAGCTAATGTAGCTTTCTTTAATGCAGAGTGGACTTTATTACTGATATGAAGCTTCTGTTAGTTTTCTTATATTGTTGTGAAACTTCATACTCTATCATCATATTTATTATGTTTTATATGGTTTGTTTTTATTTTTTTAATCCTCTGTGAGTTCGTGTTCACTGAGATTGTGGTGCTGAAATTTGTTTGTCTGAAGCTGTAGCAGTTTGTTTCCTGTTTTTTTATTTGCTTATTTTAAATTTGATTGATTGATATCAAATCAAAGAAAAAGTATTTGATGAAGGGAATTAGATGCTGCATGTGAACGTGGAGTTAGTAAGCCGTGGTGATTGGAGAGGTTAAAATGTACCGTATCTTTCAGTGTTAAATTGGGACTGGCAATTCTGGTGGGGTAATTGTGCGCATAACATTTTTTGGTAAATAGATTCCAATTGTCCTGTATTTTCTGAAATACCTTATTAGCAAGATGCCATCTAGTGATTTACATATAAAAAATCTTTAAATGTTCCGATCACTTTTTTAATCATATTTGTTAATGTTAAACATTTAACTTAAAACTCGTGCAATGACTTTAAGATTTGAAAAATAATCAGCTGGAAGGTTTTATATTTAATATGGCTGTAAGACTCAATGAGCAACTAGATATGCATGGATAATAACCCTAATTTAGGACTATAATTTTAAAAATTGTCAGTAATGAAATTTAATAGGGGGATTATTTGCTTACACCTGATTGGGTCTTATGACAGGTTAGTTTAATGAAATTTAATATTGGGTGTGTAAGACCTTACAACAGGTTACCACTCGTTAGATTTATTGTCTGTATGTTTTTTCTTTTCATACTCAACATGATCTTTGGGAGTGCAGTAACTGATGAGATTGAGTATTCTTGTGGGAGTCCAATTTGATGAAGTTAATGTCATGTTGAAATTTTGACAATGTTGGAATCCTCATGATATGCTAATTTTAGTTATCCTGGTGTTGAGTTCACACCGTTATTTTATGCGTCAAATGTTTAAAATATATTAGTGCCTCCATTTCTTGATCAAAGTGTTGCATGAGCGAGGTGAATTGAATGCCATCAGTAGACTTAATTGTGTCCGTTGTTTTGTAGCAGCATGTGTGTCTGTGTCTTGCATTGTGTGAAGTTTAAGAGACGTTATAAGGAAAATTATGGATGCTTATCCAATTGGATACATAATTAAATTTTGTTGAAGTTTTTTTACTGTATAAATGAAACCAGACTCGTCTGTGAATTTATTTTAGACAGTTATGTTTGCCTTGGTGAATTTCCTCGTAGAAACGATTTTGTCCTGACAAAAAAGTGCCAAATAGTTTAGTTAAAATCGTCAGGCTTAACAATTTTGTGCAAGATGTATGTGCTCTTCCCCGAATGTTGCTGGTTTGGAAATAGTAGATAACCGTGAAATAGATTATCCTTCTCTGATGGAGAAAGACTACTGTTTTTGCTCGGATATCGAAGCTGGGGCTGTTGCAGGATTTGCTGTATGGACCAGACATGTAACCTTCATTCTAGATGGTAGACTATTTTAACACCCCGTTCTCCTTCGTGTGTTCTAGCATAGTTGATATGACGTATCTCTGTTTTGTAGCTTAGAGACTGAAAATTTATGATGTAAGCCAAGTTTAATTCCTCCCAATGTGAAGATTAACAATTCCTTCAAATGTAAAGAGGAACTTGTCGTAAACTAATCTGTGTGTCAATACCATTTACGTTTTTAAAGCGCATTAGCGTGCCAGATTTTTTTAGTTATCAACACGTTTTAGCCCTTTGTTTCGGTTATTTTGGCCCGGTAATTTTGTGTTCGTTAATATTTAATTAGCTTACAATTATGATTGGTATTATAATAGGAAAATTTTGAAAGTAGTTTTATTTAAATTAGAATTTAAAATAAAATTTAAATGTTGATTTGGCGGCCTATAGGTTAGTTTATTAGTTTATGATGTAATGATGTAGAAATGTCACGTCATAAAATTAAGTTATTTAATGTTAAAGCTCATTAAAATTAAGTAGCATATAAATGGAATATGTGTATTAAAATAAAATTATGAAGTGTTGTAGCATAGATTTTAAACTAGGCTTATGGGCTAAAAGTTAAAGGTGTATTAAAACAACAAATACGATAATTAAGTCTATTGTGAGATAAATTTTTTTATGTATTGACTAAAAATTATGCTCATGGTAGGAAGTTGAATAAGATAAAATATTTAATTAATTATGTCAAATTGTTATTTAGTTATTTTGTTTTTATTTTATTTTCATTTACTTTGATTATATATTAATCTTTTTTTTAGGAGACATTTTTACCCGTCACTTAACGATAATTGTGAGTTAATTACGAGTAGAGTTAATTGATTTTTTAAAAGGAAATGAATTGATTTAGTTTAGGACTTAAGTGATAGATGTTCTTTTATTTATATATTTATGATTATATTATTCAGATTAAATTTGTTATTGAATAATATATTTTATAATTTTAATTTGTTTATTTTATTGTTAATAAAATTGAAGGTAAAACTTGTTTGGATTCAGAATCTAAAAGTATTAAATTTTATTTCAATATTAAATTAAAATTAAAGTTTTTTATTTATCAATACCAGCTTAATTAAGTTTTTTTAAAAAAAATAACATATCATTATATTTTATAGATAACAATTTTTCATTATAATCTGGTAATCTGGTTTATACTCTTAAACAAATTCGATATTTTTCTAAACACTAGAATGATTGATGGGTATAATAAAATATTGGAAAAGTATACAATTTCAACTATTTATGTTATAAAGAACTATCCAATAGTGTAGTACATTATATATATATTGTTCGGGCCCGGGATCGTCTGCCCCTTCGAATCGGTTCTTTTGTGATTCGGGTTTAAAGGTTAGGTGGGACTGAGACGCCTTTATCGGGCAAAGAGATAATGCGATGGAATTAGAAACAGTAAAATAACACACAGGAAATTTTTTACGTGGTTCTTTAGGGTTTAACTTAAATCCCTAAATCAGTCCATAGTGAAATTAGTATTCATAATCTACTATTTTTCTTTTGATTTTTACAAGTTACACAAAATAGTGAATTTTGCCATCTTTAAATAAATTTGCCTCTGAAGTGCTTGTCCCCAATGCCCTGATTAATCCCTTTATGATCTTCAAATCTTCAAAATGACTCCACCACTGCGTTCGGAGCAAAAACAGTGGGAGTTTTGCCTTGATCAGAGGACTGGAAGGCCTTCAAATTATTTCTAGAGTGTTGATAGGCTGAACCGGGTCATTCTAGGTTAGTTCAAACCAAACAAATGCTGGACCGGACCAAACAGCGTACGGCGGCTTCCTTTCTCTCTGCATGCTCTAGATTGCGGGTGGTGTACAGTACGCTAGCTCCAATTCGGGTCGCCGGTGGTTACTGAATGTAGTCACAGTCTAGATCCGGTCACGGATCTGCCAAATCTTGTGGACGCAGCCGAAGTAAATGGGCACAACGGACCCAGCTACGACGTGATGCGACGGCACCTTTGGGGCTCCGGCGGCGGATTTCTGGCGTCGGATGGTGGCGGAGTTCGCCTAGAACTGTAGATCTCAGAATGGTGAAGATCTTGGCGGTGGTCCGACGGTCAGCGGCGGCTCCGGTCTGTCGGTCGGATGCAGGAAAGTTAGATACTTTTCTGCACTTTTGTGCTACGCTGGTCACTTCTCGATTTTTTCGGCGACCTCAGTAATGAAATCCGGTAGATCTCCATTTGGGTTTCTATATCATTCCATAATCTTCACTTGATCACGACGGAAGGCCCGGGAACGACCGGCACTGGTCGGAAAGAATCAAAGATCCACTATTCGCTACTCTATTTTCTTCTTTTCCGGCCAATGACTTCCTCACTTCCCGATGTTTTTGGCAACCTCAGTGACGATCTTTGGCGAAACTCAGTTTGGGTTTGTAGATCACTTCTCCGCCTTCACTTTGAACCTCACGACGGGGCCAGAAATGACCGGTATTGGTCGGAAAAATTAGCGAAATCAGACCTTAGCTACTCTGTTTTCTGACTTTTCCAATCGGCAGCTTGCTGGCAGAATTTCGGTGACAATAGGAGTCTCTGGTGGAAATTCTAGGGGTGCTGTGTCAGGGCACTCTGAGCTCCAAGCAGATGGTCTTGTACTGATACAATAAGGTCCAGGTTGTCCGAAAAAGTCGCCAAAAATTGGACGCCGAACCTGCAAAATAAAGATGCTATCCTGTTCTTCATTGTCGGCGAGAATGGTACAAGGCTCCGGTGGGCTCTAATATTTTGCGGCTCAGAACTTCCTAGCAAGGGCAAACATTAACTGGCAAGGCTTCAATGTACTCCAGCATCAACACTTCATTCTCTTTTCACGGTGGTAGTCGAGGAAGCCAGACCGTAATAGCAAGGTAGCAAGTTAGGAACGTGACTCCAAGATGACTCCTTGACGGCAGTTTGACCAGGCTCTTCGCGTCTGTAGGTAGCAGCAACGGCACTTGGCAGCGACTCTACCTTTAAGGCGGCAAGGTTCTGAATTCCAGAGACATTGCTTCAAAGCTCCACCTTTCTTCTTCGTCATGATGACCCAGTGGCAAAACTGGCGAGCAACAGAACCTTTCTTCGGCTCCCTCATGGACAGCAACGAGGCTTCGCAGCAGCAACAACAACAAGGCTTCACGGCAATGTTGGTAGGGTGCAGCAATCAGGATTCATGGGTGGAGCGTCATAGGCATGCATGACGGGGAAAGGCAATCTTCTCCATTCCTTGCTTCTTTTTGCAAAATAGAAAAAACCAACCTTTGGGTAGATTGGTTGCAGTGTAAAACCCACGATTCGAGTTAGGGTTTTATATTCAGAACCGGTCGGGTCGACCGTTATTTTTTCGAGTTGAGTCAGTTTCAGGACACGTGTACCGAGCCGATGCCAGTCGCGTGTATGAGCTATGAGGGTCATGCGTACCCAAGTATATGATGATAACGTCATGAACACAGCAGAACAGAATGAGTTATCAGATATATGAGAGTATGCCAGTCATTTTTTTTATTATTTTTATATATAGTGGATCGTAGAATTAGTATTAGGCCGTTTACCGCGTTAGGACGCGTTCGGGCAGTCTAGGTGGGTTGTTAGTCATAGAGCATATCATTATAATATTGTGGTGTTGTTTGATTTTACGGGATTTTTCCCGATTTTTATGAATTTTTTTAGGATTTAATACGACTTAGTTATTATACTTGACTCGAGCCGGAGACGAGTCAAGTAATATTTACGACCTTGCCACCACACACCCCGCGCCTTCTTTTCTTCCCCAAACCAAACCCGACGCCGCCCCTGTGCAGCGTCGCCGCCGCCGCTGTCGGCGCCGCCCGGCCGCCGATCGTCGCCGCCCAGCTCCGCCACGGCGTCGCCGTGCCACCCCGACCAGCCCCGGCCGCTGCCAGGCCGCCGCGACGGCGGAATCGCCACGCCTAGCGCCGCGACTGCCTTTGGTCGCGTCGCCGATTCTGCCGCCGGCGACCGTCGCAGCCGTCATCCAGTGGTCGCCTCAGCACCACCGACCACCTAGCGGCCTTCCCCGACCGGAGCGGAGGCCATCGCCGCCCTGGCCGGCCGGATCTAGCGACCCATCGCCGCCGGCCCTGTTTTAGCCGTTTTTCGGCGAGCCGCCACCTCCGTTGGCCGCGTCGACCTCGTAGATGAGTCGGGCTCGCCGAGCCAGTTCCGAGGGTACCCTACATGACCCCTATCCAGCTAGTAGATACCACCGGCAATAGTCGCCGGAAAACCACCGGAAGTCGCCGGAAAACCGCCAGCAACTGCCGGAAAACCGCCGGAAAATCGAAATTTCTGGAATTCGCCGGAATTCACCGGATCTTCCGCGGGGCTCACCCGGTGGAGCCCGATCGAGCTTCGGACGCCGAGGAGCGCCGAATTCGAGCTCCGAGACGCGCGACGGAACCCTAGCCGTCGCCGATTGCCGACGACGTGAGGTATAATTACCTCCGATTTGATTATTTAAAATTGATGATGATTGTTAGCACAGCATGCTAGGATTGATTTATGATGTGATTGATAGTGAATGGAGGATAAGTGATGAAGTGATAAGTTACATGATGTGATTGATAGTTTATGGAGGTTAAGTGATTTAATGAAGTAAGTAAATTGAGCATGATAATCGGGTACGATGTAACTTAGGAAAAACACAATAAAATTGGTATGAATAGGATGAGTTAGAATTATTTTCATATTTATGATTATTTGATTGTTGATTGATTGTGTGATTGTTGTGTTGAGTTTGATGCATCATTTAGTTAGCGGGCGTTAGTATTTAGTTTTGATGTGTAGGTACGGAGTAGGAGCTCGCCGCCTAGGCGCGATGACACGCTTGGAGCTTCTACCAGGTCCGTTTAGGACTCGCCTCTGATTTACTCTTTCTATTGTATGTTTAATTTATTGCCTGCAGGACGGGTTAAGTGGCGTTTTATCGGATCCCACTTAACTCGGGCCATTTAATCGAACATTTTCCGGATTAATAACCCCTCGAGGATGAGATCCCTCGAGGTTGATTTCGAAAACAAGATCCACCAAAAGTTGCCTTCGGGCCTATTATGTAACTCCCTACCCAAGCCTATATATATATAGTTTTCGTGTTTCTGTGAGACGAGAGATGGAGAAATCGACTGCACGTACCATGCAGAGGATGCCGTGACAGTCAAAGCGGGCTCTGGATTAGTGCCAGCGGACTGTTCCATTCCCGAGGGATCCTGATAACTCCGCGTTTGAGTTCCTCACACCCGGAGAACGTGGAGGTTTACGGGTACTGTTTAGTACAGCGCATGTCCGGACTTGTGGTTCAAAGGGTACTAAAGGCGACTGCCTGAGAGTACTCGGCCTTCGTGCTCAAGGCCAGGAGAAATATGGAGGTAAGGAGAGGGCTTAGGATAAAGTTTCACGAGAAGTACTGAAAAAGAAGTGCCGAGAGCGGCATAGTACCAGCAGCAGCAGTAAGTTCGGGATGCTACCGGGTCTGCAGCCCAGTGGCTCCTCAGTAGTGCCCTTCAGAGTGTTCTTGAGGAAGTATATGGTTTTCTTTCATATGAGAGTTTGCTCTCATAGCCAGCTTGTTATAGTTATTTTATTTTTCCGGACCAGTAACACTTGTTACTGACGTGTTTTTATACTATATGTAGGTAATAATCATGAGTTGGAGGAGCCAGCTTGGACGGAGGAGCAATGAGGTCTTGTACACACACACATGTTAGATTTCTGAATGTTTAATATTGTATTATTATGTTATTATATTGTGAATGACATGAGTAAATGTTTGAGCATGATGATATGATGTGAATGAAATGCTAAGACAAGATAATAGAATGCAAAATATGATCAGAGTTGAGCAGCGGAAGCGTAGTGGGTTGAGACCCGAGCTTCAGAATGAATATGTTATAAGATGTTAGATTTTGTGTGATTGTTAATGCATGCCGATATATTTGTATATATATTATTTTGACAGGGTGGGCCCATAATTGCACTTTTAGGGGAGACCCTGTTAGTTTTACTTCAGAATTTTCATCGATTTTGCTCGTAATTGTGATGGTGTGAAATTTAATTTGCATGTCATTCATGTAGTACCATGTTAGGATTTTGTGCATGCATTCATTCATGACAGATCGTATCTTCATCTTAAGACGCCGAGATTGGATCCGCACGAGTTAGGTTCGCGTTAGCCGACCTAACCGGGGCCTGTAACATGCCGGTTTGGTTCACGAGTGTGAACCGGATTTGGGGTGTTACATGCAGCGTGGTGATAGGGCAACTCTTTGATGAGTCAATAGCAGACGTCAAGGTAATATGAGACAGGGTCGCATGGTGAGACAGGGTCGCAAGAGATGATCTCCAGCGAGGGGCTCCTTCCCTGCTCTTTTTTCTTTTTCTTTTTCTCTGTGAAAACTTTTTCTTTATCGTACGAGCCCCCTTTGCTTCACTAATAACACCTGGTTTTTATAGAATTGTGATAACTCCTGGGAGAGTGATTTCCTCCAGCGGCTCTAAAACAACGTCTACCTCTTCATATGACAATTTTTTCTCCGACAATTTTGAAACCATATGACTAATTCTTTTGTAATATGCAAGAAGTCATCCACGTAAGTGGCCGAGTACGGTCATATAATTGGATAAATTTTATTTACATAACCGGATAAATATAAATAAATTTAGGATAAATATGTACAAACATATATATCTTTCTATTTGGAAAATAAAAAAGCTATTTATATCTTTCACTTATGAAAATGGCAACTATCAATGATGATATGGAAACTACCTAAACTAGACATCTAGCTACTATAGCCAAACTATGAACCCTAAATCTTAGTCGCACTTCAACTGTGTCATAAATAAACACTCTTAGAGTACGGGGTAGGAAGAATCCATGGCAATGCCACACATCCCTTCTTCGGCATCAACGTTCCTTGCCATCCTTATGTACCCGTCTTCTCCCCAATTCCTTCCCCACGAGTTCTTCATCACCCAGTACTTGGTCCCGTCGTCGGTAGTTCCGTACCCAACCGCCGTCATCGCATGGTCCAAGTTGAGACCACAGCCACCGGCGTAGACACCGCCGGAGTAGTGCCTGAAATCGGGGCCGTTGCCGTCCAAAGCCACCGACACCGGCTGCTGCGACACCGCCTTTTGGAGGGCTTCCTCGTCGTTGGCCGGAACGTCCTCGTAGCCACGGATGGTGCCAGCCGAGGTGGCGGCATTGCGGGCGTTGCAATTGCCGTCGGCTTCCTTGTATGGGTAGCCGGCTTCGGTGTTGAGGCCGCCGTTGTTCTGGATGAAGGTGAAGGCCTCCTGCATTATGCCTCCGTCGCAGCCCTGGTCGGTGCCGTGGACGTCGCAGTCGACGAGTTCTTGCTCTGATAGGGAGACGAGCTTCCCCTTCTTGATCTGGTTGATGCCTTCCATGGCTGCCACGGCAGAGAAGGCCCAGCAACATCCTTGATCATGGTTAACATTAATATTTGCATGCATGCATGCATAAAAAACAAATTAAAATTGTCCTATAAATTACATACGCACAAACACATACAAGTACGTTACGTATCATCAGAACGTAAAACCATGAAGTTTAAAATCAATTCCTTATATAATAACAATAGTTGGTATGCAAATTAAAGTATAATGCGTGCAATTATTCCACAAGCATAACAAAAAATTCAACTATATATGATATGAAAAGCAAAACAGTATATTACCATACAATTAATTAAGCATTACATATATCATATATGCATCAACATGCAGGGATTTAGTATCTAGCAAGGTTTGTGTTTTAATTTTGTACTTACCACATTCACCCTGGTCCTTAACGGTGTAACAGCGCCCTCGTTCCTCCAATCCATGCATGAAAGACGTCGGAGGACTTCTGAGTAGATTGGAGGGTTTGTATCCCTTCCTTAGACCACTGAACTCCTCATCGGTAAGGTCTGAAAACTGGTTCAAACCAAGCTTGAAAGACTTGTTCCCCTCTTTGTTGAAGGAGTCGATATATTCGGCGTTCTTCTTGAATATCTCGAATCTCTTTGCCTTCTCCGAGCTGTCCTTGTACACCCTCCCATGCTCCTTCATCCAACTGCTATGCTTCTCGGCCATGGCCGACAGTGCAGCTTCCTTGAGAGAGCGACCTGCTCCGGCGACGTGGGTCGTCGCCGTTGTAAGGACAAGAATTAGAAGCAAGAACTTCACGATGCCTGCCACACCCGCATAATTGAACAATGATATGGAACAAGATGATCCTTGTGGTATGTTTATAGCCAATCATATTAAACTCATTACTTAAGTGGTAATAGGAATTGTAGTTAGAGTTTAACAGGAATTATAGATCTGCATGTATCCAGGAATCATAGATCTGCATGTATCTCCAACTGGAAAAGACTGGGGATAGGGAACTTGGTGTTAGATACAGATCTGTTTACGCAGCCATTAATTATTACAAGCCGCCGTACGAGGTTATATTTAATATTTATTAATAATATATTGAAAATATAAAACATTAATTTCATAATTATTATGATATTATTCTTAAATAAAAAATAAATATTATTTATATTTAACAAAAAATATGTTATACACAAATAATAAAAATTTGAATTTAAATTTTAATAACTTAATAGAATTTATTTTTAAAGATTTTTAATTTGATTAGAATCACACTGTGGATTTTTTAATATTAAATAAAAATATATAGATAAATATATAAAAATGGTAAAAATTTAAATTAATTTTACATTGTTAAGGAATAAAATTTATTTTGATAGTACAATTATAAATATATTAAAATATATTAATATTTTAAATTACTAATTTAAGTTAATTATATTGCTTTCCTGATAATAAATAATAATTATTATAATTTTAAATTAAGTAAATATTAAAGGCCTGTAAATCAACTAAAACGTACTACAAATTGAAACGTGATGAGAAAAAAAAAACTCTAATGTTTTCACCTAAGGGGGTAGATTACAATTTTATTAGTCTAATTAAAGTAGATATAGACACTAGTATACTAGACTAATAATATTCACGAGAAAATTATAAGGGACTAACTACTCGCTTCCTATGCACAGTATTATACGATTTTCAGCTGTCAATTATTCATGTAGTTGACTATTCTTTGGCGGCTTATAAAATATAATATATTTTAATTAAAATTTTTATATAATATTGATTTATTATACTTGATTTGTATAACAATAGATATTTGCTTGTAAGAGTCTTATACGTTATATCTATTTTTAAAAATCTTAATATATTATTATTATTAATTAATTAGTTGATTTGTTGATATTTATCAATTTATTAATTTTAGAAATCTACGTCCTCAAGAATTTATTTATTGTAGGTCCGATTAATTTATATGATTTAGATTTTCTATTTCTAATTATAATAATAGAAGGGTAACATTATAATTTAATTTAGTTTTATGAACTATGAACGAGAAATAAAGGATAATATATTGTAAAATAGTTGAAAACATGCAGCATGCCTATTTAAAAAAATTCAAAAGGAAAGTAATGTATTTATAAATAAGAAAATTGCAATATTGTAAAATAAGTATAGGACACATGGCGATAATAATTAAAACTCTTCGATTTTATATATTATTATTAATATAATTATAGATATAGATATAGACGATATAGATAGATTATTGTAGATTATGATGATTTTAAATAAAGACTTGAAGTTTTAATGGGTATCATTCTTGACTTATTTGCTGGCATATGTATTAAAGTTTTATTTAAAATTATTTTTATGGTCACTTATGAAGTATTTTTGGAGTGGTTATGTCAAGCTTGTTATTGTAAAAAAAGTTTGTTCATTCTACCATACCGTTCTCCAAAAATGAAATCTAATTTTTGTGTTGATCAAAACGGGGCTAGCTTGCTATACTAGATTTTTTTAGTGTTTAATCAATTTCATAACTGCCTATAATTAGTAGGTGTTTGGAAAAATTGTAAATACTATGTACGCAGAATTTCAACATAGTTGCTCTGTTCTTCGCATAGGTCGCAAATAGTAATGTTCATCTGTTTTAAGGAGCTACACAATTGTGCAAAGTTCAATTTTACGCATCCTTTGCTAACGATATATTGTTCATACAACTCATGTAGAGAAAAAAATAAGCAAAACTAAGATGTTTGGTCGTTACTGTTTGGGAAGAAAGATATATCATGGTGCTTTGCATTGATTCTTCACTTCGTACTTTGCTGATTTGATCAACATTTTCCTCATCCGTTTGTGTTTCTTTTCACTCTTTATTTTCATCTAATTGCCGAAGTGTCTTGCACTTTCACATTGTTCTCTTGTTTTTAAAGAATACCGGATTGATAAGGGGAGGTTGGATAAAATATTAGCATCTATCTTGAACTCGGCTCTCGGCGAAAATTTCGATCTTAAACTTGTGAAAGAAACTCCGATTTTTTCTTTTCTTTTTCTTGGAACACCTTTTGACCATTATGAAATTGGCATCCAAAGGGATACATTGGGTGAAGGGTGTTCTCAATAGATTTGAAGATGTCTGTGTGAATATGGCCCGGGAGTTGGATCGTCTTGCACTGGTATGAACCAGCTCATTCTTCTGAGCCTTTTATGATGATTAATTTTGGGCAGGTTAAAAAATTTGATCTTACATTAACATCTTGTGTTTGACAGACACCTACTACAGTGTTTGACACCCAATTTTGCAATAGATTGGAAAACTTCTATGTGGATGTGTTCCAGGAGTTGGATGATTTTGCACAGGTCAGGCCTCCTTACTGAATTTTTTCTGTGAAAATTTTGGGCTTGTTGGAAGCTAATTTCACTAATTCTCTGTGTTCGGGCAGGAAGGTCCTACAATGTTTGGTACCAACATGCTCAATCCTGATACAGTTTTCGAAGAAATATTCTCGGGTCTTGTGAAACGTTTATCTCGCGCATTTCCTGCTGCCTTGGATCGAGGTTGTCATGCAGATATATGTCCGAACTGCAGGAAAAATGGTTCCGATTTAATTTATTTATTACTGATTGATTTCAGACTTCACGTAGTTGATCAATTATGAACTTGTTCATTGGTATAAATTGGTGTTACGATGGTTGCAGATATGCCAGAGGATTGTGATCATTCTCCAGATGACAAGTCAGAAAACTCCTACAAATTATGCGCGGGAAACACAGAGGAAGATTCTGAATATGTGAAACATGGAGATTCTTCTCATGGCACGAAACAGCGAGAACGAAAGGCTTGCTTTGACTCATGAGATGGCAAGTGACCAGGAGCCGTAAAATTATAAAATAACGCTAGGTCTTGTAAAACTGGGAACAAATAATATGGATACTTGAATTTATTTTGTTTTTCTTTTTGTGCATGGCAGATATTGTTAGAGTGTGAAACAGAGCTGTTGAGCGATACGGTCGCTGATAAATATGATGGAGACATGAAAATCCATTTTACAGAGCCTTCTATGCACGTCCATGCCTTGGAAACAAAAGGATTATCGGATCAAGGGCAATCCGATTCTGATTGGGAAGTACTGTAATCAGAACTTGTCAATCCTCACAAATTCGCACATTCTGAAATATGCTAGGTAAGCTATTTTTTCTTTTCCTGTTTGAACAAGAAAATGGGTACAAAGGTTCACGATCCGTTCTGGGTTTAAACTTGTTTAAGGATTGTGATCACAGATCTTACTAGCTTTTGTCTGGACTACTGCTGAAAGAGTGAACATTGCAGATGAAGTTTTTATTTAGCATTTATGGTGAATACAGCTTTATATCCTCTTTTGTAATTAGGTTCATGCAATAGGGTATGAAGCCTCCTTGGTGATGCCACAAAGGCCTTCCTTATCATCCTCTCCCCTCTTCAATCTCAAGTACCCCTCCTCACCCCACCCTTTACCCCATGAGTTCTTTACCAACCAATACTTGGTTCCTTTCTCACTGGTACCATACCCAACTATTGCAACCCCATGGGTTAAAACATTCCCACACCCCCCATCAAATATGCCGCTTGAGTAGAACTGGAAGTCTTTCCCACTGCCATCAATGGCCGCCGACACTGGCTGGTTTGCCACTGCTTTGAGCAGCTCATCTTCACTTGGGGGCACTTTCTCGAAACCTTCAATACGAGTTGCATGGTTGGTAGCTTGCGTGAGGTTACAGGAGCCATCGGCACCCTTGTATGGATAGTTGGTCTGTGTGGTTAGACCCCCGTTTTGTTGAATGTATTCGAAGGCACTGCTCATCAACCCACCATTGCACCCTGGTTGTCTGTGTCCTTGTCACAGTCGACTATCTCTTGCACAGACAATCCTACCAGTTTGCCGGTCCTTATCTGAGTGATCCCTTCCACGGCCGCCACGGCCGAGAATGCCCAACTACATCCTAGATTATATGGATTCGAAAATATGAAACGTAAAAATTCTCTATTAAGATCAAATGGTAAGGTTTTGATGAACATTAACTGGTCATTGTCTTAATAATTTGAGCTTTAGATCAGACTTACCACATTGGCCCTGATCCTCGACCGGGGTCATGGCGCCTTTCTCTCTCCAATCGATGCTCGCCGGCAAGTTGGTGGCATTTTCATACATGAAAGATTTCTGTGTCACCGGCGTCGTATGAGAATAGGAAGACTTGAAACCATTCCGGTGTTTGATGAACTCTTCGTTGGTCAAGTCTGCGAATTCATTGACGCTTAGCCGGTAAGATCCACCACTGGCATTGTTGAAAGCGTTTATGAACTCAACATTGGCCTTGAACACGTTGAATCTCTGCTCTTGCTCAGTTGTATCCTTGTACCCACGCCTATACTCAGACAACCACTGTTGGTACCGCTCTCGAATAGAAGGGCTTGATGGACCATTAATCATGTGGCTCAACGCAGGAGAAGTGATCAGAGTTGCTAAGATGAGCAAGAACAAGATGTAACAATGGCGGATTGGATCCATGCTTGACATAGTGCTTTGCCGGTGCAATTTAATCACAGAATATTCTAATCATTTGGGTACTTCCTAATGTATAAGTATGCCCATGCATATATTGGGGTACTCCTAAGTAATCATTTGGCTGCCCGTGAGCTTAGTCTGAATCACATACCAAATGCATGCAAGAGATGAGAATTGCGTTCACGCCGCTACTATTACTCTCTTCACTTGATTTGATCAGAGGCAAAGTTGTTATGATTAGGCTTCATAAGCTGTTATTACAGGTATAACCATCCAATATATAATCTCTAAAACAACAAATTCGGCCCCGGATCAGAGGGAAAAAAATTGACCTGAAAGACATGTAATTATTTGCCTGGGGAAAAGAAAAAAGAGCAAAAACTTGCAGATAGGACAGGAAGAAGCACGAATATTTGAAACCGTTAATTAATAACGAAAATCAAATAAAGATTTATTCATACACTTCAATAAATCAAGGAAATTAAAGAGCAGCTATTTTTGCAACAATATAAGAAATATACAATGACTTAATAATAAATTTAGTCGTGAAACAATCACTAGTACGTGTTTTCCCCATGCAACTTCAAGTGCAATATACATTCCAACAATCACATTCATTGCCGAGAAGATCAACCTTGTTTCTTCCACAAACCCTTTCTAGGTGGGCTTGTGATATGACAAATTTGGCACAAGCATTTATACGTGTAAGTTGATAATAAAATTTCAAATTGGAATATGATAACAAAAACAACATTTATAATTATTATAAAGTAATTAGTAATGTATCTAATTAATATAATTAATATATGTTGAAGTGAGGCCTACATTACGATTTCTATAAATACCTTAAAAATTATTGTGGGTAAGAAAAAAAATCATTTGGAACCAAAAGATAAAAATCATCTACATATTCCCTCATACTATTGTTTTCTTTTAAAGCCTTATAATGTGTGGTTTGCTTTAAAAAATCTTAATAGGTCTGTGTTATAATGTTTATGATTAAATTTTTAAATACAAGAAACTATCCACAAGAGATTTGTACTTAGTACAGTTAAAGTAGGTCAATTTGAGTTTAATTTGATCTTAAAATTATAAATAAAAAGTTTTATTAGACGTTAATTTTTTTATCAATATTAGTTAAAATACTATAATTTTAAAAAAAGATTTTGTAACATCTCATACATCAAAAATTAAAAGTTTGTTTTATTTTACAAGCAATAAAATTTAAAGGAATTTTTTGTCATTATTGTTTTACCTATCATATAATCAAGTATCACATCATTAGCTTCGACCACTCTTGTTAAAACATTTTCCCTCTATTTTGACCGCCCTAGTTATTATCGTTAGTTGGAGAAAAATGTTATTCGCAACGAGATATCTTTAATACATAAGTGTTTATAGGGCTCGCAAAGGAAGGAAGATGTGTGAAGATCGTTGGAAGAGACGCATCTTAAAATTGTAATATCTGAGTTGATGAGAAGGATATCTTTTTTAAAGATATAAAAAATGTTATTTGATCTTTAAGATATTAGATATCTTTTATTAGAATAAGTAAATATGTAGTAATTTATTAAAAATTAATATTTTGATTAGGTTAAGGTTAACTCGAGTAGACGGTTCAAGGTTAAATCATGTATAAATTGTGATAAAAAAAAACAGAGACTCAGACTATATCCAATATAAACACACATAATCTTATATATATATCTATGTAATATCTAGCATACGAAAGCAACATTTATTTATAAATGAAGCCTCCACAACATATCTCATCACCGGTCTACATATAATACATTTATTACATATCATTAAGTATTATTATAATTTTACCCATTCTTTTGGGGAAATACTAATTAAATACTTATTTTACATTCTACATTTTGTATAAAAAACTCAAATATTTTTACGATTTTACTATTTTTTATTCAAAAATTTTAACTAAATATAATACAATTTTCAACCATCTTAATTTGTTATGAGCTATATTTATTAGTTGGAGTGGATATTCAAATATCTAATTCAACTATAGCTGGACTTAGTAAATTTTATTTTGATGATGGATACCTAAAAACTAGTGAAAATTTTAATTAACTTACCATATATTTAAAAATAATTATTAAAAATAAGTAAAAATCTTAATTAAGTTAAGAGATCTAATTCGAGTCAAATTTCATTTAATATTCTTTCAAAATAACTATAAATAAATAAAAATTATAAATTAAAACTTATATATATATATATAGTAAAAATTATTGATATAAATAAAAATACGTATTCCAGCTTTTCTTGCGTCCGTTTTGAAACCATGCCCGTCCCTTTGCCGTAAAACCTATGCACCACCACCTCTTCGTTCGCCGGCGGCAAAAGGTTAGATTCGATTCCTCCCGCACCTCCTTGGATTCTTAACACTTCTCCTTGAGCATGCCTGTGTTCTACCTTGGAGAGATTTTGACTTTTGTGCTTGTTTTTCTGCTGAATATTTGCTTCTTTTTTAGTGGTTGTGTTGCTTCATGACTTTGAGGGTTGGGTGCGGCTGTTGCTTGCAATTTTTTTTTACATCTTTGGCATGAGACAGGCATTTTTTTTTACTTCAGATTGTTGGTGTATCGAGTGCTAACAGTAGACACCTGAGATTTTTCTTTTTCTGTTCTTTTTTTTTTCAAAAATGCAATTGGATGTTTTATTAGCATGCTGAATTAAACTAATTTCGTTCCCAGTCATGCATCTGCCAATCTGATGAGTGAGAACTGAAGAGGAAAATTTGTTTGATAGTTCTGTTGATTCTAAAAACAATGCATTTGGTATCCAGTTCACATGTCTCACGAAACTAATTTAGTGGCCAGTTGTACATATGTGCCAGCAATGTCAGACTTATGAACTGACTGAGTGACGAGTGGATCTCTCTCTCTCTCTCATTTTTGCTAGTTTCGTTGATTTAAAGTAAAAACAATGGTCTGGGTCTCCAGTTGATGCGTAACAAATCTAAGATAGTGACAAGTTATGCATCTGCCAACAATTTCAGACTTGAGAAGCTTACGAGGGAGAAGTAATGATCATTTTCCAGCAATAATTTCTATCAGCTTCAAGGAATTCCTGGTTGGTTCTCCAGACCTCTTACCAGTAGCAGAAAAAAGATAAAAATGTTTCACAACCCTTCTCAACTTCTTCCATTAGGTTTTTACATTGTTTTTATTCTTTTATTGTTATAAGAGTACTGTAATTTGGCTACGTTGGTTCACAATTTGTAGCTTTTGGCAGAACTGATTGATCGATGCATAGGTCTAAGATCTGGGTCATAATGAAAGGGGACAAGGAGCTTGTAGGAACACTTCGTGGCTCTGATCTCTATATAAACAAGGTACTTGAAGATGCTACTGAATAGTAATGCAACTTTTCCTTGCCTACTTCTTTTTGAAATGGTTCCTGGCTTTGCATTTAGTTGATGATGTATTTCATCGTTGTTTGTGTGTTCATGTCAGTCTTCAACCTTGGCTAGTTGAAGGTGAGAATATATGTGCTGGTCCAGAGAAATAGGAGCTTGAACTTCCAGGTTTTGAAAAGTGAGTGTCATAGCGCCTACCGGCTTGGTTGCAAGGATGAGATTTTCTATTTTCTTTTGCTTTATAGTGTAAGTGGATATGATTAATTATATGCTAGTGAGCTGAAATCAAGTAGACAAGGAGATGGATGGCTACACTTAGCAAATTTATGATTCTATGATTCTGAAATCATATTTCGATGACATTAACTTTTGTTATCATTGAAAGATAATTTTTTTTTATTTGAGAGTTACCTCCTGGAATCTTTATGGGGGTAGTTTAGTTTTATGGAATTTGCGAAGATATTGCAATCTCTCTTCAGGATGACAACTGTTACAAATTACAAATTACAATTGAAATAAAAGTGATTTTTTTTCTGAAAATTGTGCAATTTTATTTTTTATGTGCGAAATATTGCTTAACACAGTCTTCATTTTGTTGTATGGGCTACCCTGCAACGTTTTGACCTTATGCGCTACTTGTTTAGGTTCTTTATCCTTTTACTCTGTTGAAATGTGTTACATGTTCAGTGAAATCACAGCTAAAGGGCAGAATAACTAAACTGGATCAGATTTTGCTTAATGGAAACAATATTGCAATTGTAAGCTGTTCTTTTTGTTAACTTTTTACCAAACATGGAGACATTGATTATTAATTAATTTTTTTCTATTATTTTTATTTTTATTTTTGAAAGTATCCATCAACTGAATGCAGCTGGTACCAGGCGGCTCTCCGGAATCTGAATGATTGTTTTAACTACCCCCATGGTTATATTCTAACTATCTGTATACCTGATATTTGTATTTCGAACAACTGTGACTGGAACCTAGAGAGGCAACAAATGTTTCAGTCACTAACTAAAAAAGATGAAAATAAGTTCCCATGCAGTCTCGGCTGCCTGACTTCACCATTCACTTGAGATTAAAGAATGGGGGTGTCTACTTGAGTTTAATTTGGATTGGAAACTAGTACTTAATATCGGTAATTATATAGTGGTTGGATTTGATTAGTAGTGGTGATGTGTGGGGGAATAATTAATTGGAGAGCGCTGTGCATAGCCTGGTCTGCTTCCCCGGGTACTCTTTCTTAACACTGGTATTAGATTCTTAAATTTATTCGAGTGTCTCTTGAATTCCAGCGAAGACGGCTATTCTGACCGAAAACTGAACTCATTTACTCTAAAGCGAGGCCTTGCCAAATGGAACAGCCAAGAGTTATTTGAAGGAGGATTTTTATTGTTCGGCTCAGTGCCTGGCATGCAGCTGCTAAGGTTGCCGTTGAAGTCGCGGCTTTTGCAGTTTTAAAGTGACACTGTTTTCACTTTGTCATAGTATTATTGTTCAAAACTTCGAACGCATAGAAAAGAGTACTTTGAACTGGTCATGATCTTTATTACAGAGGTGGAGGACGCGGTGCCATCAATCAGCAAGTGAACAGAGATGCACAAGACGCAGTGAGCATTTGATTGGAGTTGGCAAGATATGTCATTTTTAAGCTGGTCCCCCGGCCCCGGGGTTATAATCCAGCATTGTAATGCCACCAAGAAGGGGGGTCCGTTTCTTCCCAGAACTAGAATGGACATTAAGTGCGCAAAAGCCTTTCGTGGGGCATATATTCACTCCCGCGATGACGGGCTTTGTTTGGAAGAAATAGCCAGTACAAAATTGATGTCTACATAGACGTAACTATGCTTAGAGGGTTATAGTTAGCAAGTTGTGGACCTGCAATACAGCTCCTGTTGCTGTTGATTGCTTTGGCATTTCATCTGACACGAACGAGCCTTGTTCCTCAGCTCCTCGAATGCTCGCATGGTTTCCACGTCGAAACCTCCAGCAAACTGGTGCCCAACAAAAAACCCAGAAGATCAAGCAGGCTTAATTTTCAGATTGTTATAGACTCGGACATTTAGAAGATGACAAGGGAACGCTGTACGCTTGTGTAGGGCACGGATGAAGTTACCTGATGGACCCGGAAAGCAAACCTCACGCCCTGGACCACCAAGTACTCCTCCTCGGGAGCACCGCCTACCGCTTCCAGCTCTGCCGATACTCTCTTCATAAACTTCATTGCCAATTTCACCGATGCAAGCTTAATCTACATTAAAGACACGCATTCGGTTATCACTCGCTAATAGCAGGGTGAAGTAATAAGTACATAGACATCTTCGCATCTATCAAGATAGGCGCACGGGGCTTAAGAGATAGCTTTAGATGCCGCTAACCTAAAATTATATGCATGAATGAAAGACAAACAACGCATTCGATTATCACTCGCTAATAGCAGGGTGAAGTAATAAGAACACAGACAGACATCTTGGCATCTATCAAGATAGCCGCACGGGCCTTAGAGATAGCTTTAGATGCTGCTAACCTAAAATTATATGCTAGAAAGGCTAGAACCTATAAACAGAGAGGCTCAGTAGTCTAAAAGATTTTCTTACTAGAATTGATAGCCAAATGGTCCTGCAAAAGATTAAGCGGGAGACAAAGCACTTGGAAACACCACATTTTTATGTTTTTGTTCAATTACCAAAGCGTGAAATCAGCTAAGCTGATTGCTTTACCGGGGACCAGCAATGGCCGTCCCTAGTGCTGTAAAAACAATGAAAGAAGCTTTTCTCTTAACCCGCAGCAGTAAAAGCAGAGAGAACATTTGCAGACTTTTATCTTCTTACTGGAATTATTTAATGGTTACTGTATTCCCCTTCCATTCATCTTCTGAATTATATAACCATGGACCTGATATAAACTCAGAATTCAACATTCCAGAGGCTTAATAGGGTTATAGAAAAAGAAATCGTGATTACTTTAAAATTGAGATATATTCCTATATGCTTGACGAGAAAAAAGTAAACCTTCTAAGAGTAATTCCTATATGCTTCAAGAATTTGTATGTGCTGCAGTCCATATACTAAAAGAAAGAAGAAAACGAGGAACACGTAAAGAATGAAAAATACCTGGTTCACAAATCCAGTTTCGAGCATCCATTCGGAAGGTATCAGGAAGTCCTTGTAACGCTTAGTCGCGGTTTCTCTCATTCGAGATAGATTGTATACACCATGCTCCAATCTGCAACAGTCAGACATTGATAATAAGCTAACGACCGTTATTAAGCAGCTAAAAGTACGTAGGTACATACTTCTCCGACAAGCCTTTCATCTTCTTCAGAGCTGGACCACAGGCCTGGCGGAGATCGTCACTGAAAGACGAAACCTCCGACTCCAGCTTCTTTAGGTCACAGTACCCAAATGCAGCTTCCCGCATGGCATCTGCCTTCTGCTCCGGCCAGTCAAAGTGCTTCAACACTGCCCTCTCGTCCACCTTCATATCATCAAAACTTGAGGTAAAGCTCGGGTCGACATGGATACAGTAGCATAAAGTCTGTAACCAAGAACAGACGTCAACTAAGAAAATGTGTACAACTATTGGCACATTGCCCACCAAGAAGGAAAGTTCGTCGTCGAGCCATTTGACAAAGGCCACCACGTCTTCAATGTCTGTGAAGGCAGCATCCTTCACTTCCTTGATAAGGAATCGAATGAAGTCCCCTTGCGTCTCCACATCGGATTTGATCTGTGCACCACAAAACAGCCATCACCTCAGCAACAACACCACCCTCATACAACTCAGCTCCAATTCTTCATAATTTGAATCATGACAGTAAAACAACCGAGAGTTCAAACTATCAGCAATGATAAAGTATCTACGAAGTCAGCTCATCCTAACAGAATTAATCAATCCATGCACGCTCTCAGACAGCAAGACACAGGCAACCAGAAAAACAGAGGAGCCATCCCAGCACGAGAAGCAAATGATCAAGAACACATTCGTACGCATATATTTCCAAAAAATTTAAAAGATTTGTTGAGCATTTAATGTAACCGTAATAATAAACACATATCATGCGATGCTCGCGTTGACATCGGCCAACTTCACCAACCCCTCAACCAAACTCCCCTAAACGACCATTCAACCTTACAAATTCCCGACATTGGACCCCCCAAGTCACAGATTATTTACACAACTATGCCAACTCAATACATATAACCAAATTAACCACAGTAGAAATGTGGTACTATGTACACAAATAATCTAAAAGAACAAGTATGATATCATTACAAAAAATTCAAAATCTATTGAAAATTAATTTATGTGATTCATATTTACTACCAAGAACTCTAATGGGAGTGGCGATTTGGTAAATTAGAGTGGGGAGGGAGGATAGTGACGAAACTTACGGCGAGGAGGTAGGCGGAGCGGTTCTCGATCTCGCCGATCATGCTGCGGGTGCTCGCCGCCGACGGCGCCTCCGCCACCCCCGCCCCCGACTCCCGCCTCGAGTCGCGCCGCATCAGCGAGTGGTAGAACTCCACCACCTCCGGCACCCGCCGCACCTTCGCCGCCCCGCCGATCGGCCCCAACGCCCTACGCGGCGGTGGCGGTGGCGGTGGTGGCGGCGCCACTACTTTACCAGGCACCGGTAACCTCGGCGGCGGCGGCGGCGGTGGAGGTGGGGGTGCTGAGGCCGCCGATGGGAGCGGCGGAGGAGGCGGCGGACGTGGCGGCGGCGGAGGCGGGGGTGGAGGTGCCGTCAAGAGGCATGTTCTAGGTTTGGTGGTGGCGACTGCTTCCGGGGAGGAGGTGGAGGAGGAAGGGGCGGAGGCGCAGCGCTTGGGAGGGGGTTTGGGGACGCGAGGTGCTCGAGGTTTTGCCGAGGCGACGGCCAACTCCAATGCCTCGGCGGTGATGGTGGGCGATGGGGGAATGTGGCTCGTCCCTTTTGACGACGATGCCGTCTCGCCGCTCTTCACATTGGAAGTCTGGTTTTGTTGTTGTTGTTGCTCCTGCTGCTTGGGGCTGGGGAGGCTAATCGGGGAAGAAGCATCGAACGATTTGGCGTTTCGCCTCAAGTTCTTGAGCAGATTGGACTTGGCCGACGCTTCCATTAGGCCTTGAAACCTTTGCGACGCCGATAATGCGATGGACGAACCGAGCAACTCCTCGCTTCCATTCTTTCGCTGGTTTTTGAGCTCCGCCACCTCGTCCTCCATCTCCTTCATCTTCCTGACCGCCTCGCCGGCCCTGGCCGCCTCGGAGTCGACCCGCTCCCTCAAAATCTCGACCTGCCGCTTGAGCAGCTCGTTCTCGGCCTCCAGACCGTTCACCCTCGCCGCGCACGACTGCAGCTCGGCGGACTTGGCGGAAATCTCCTTCTCGAGAACGGGGACGATGGCGGCCGACTCGCGGAGCAGCTTCTGCTGCAGCAGCTGCGTGCGGAGCTGCGACTCGCGCTCCCGGAGGTCCTCCACCACCCGCAGCAGCTCCGCCACGTCCGCCGGCGTCGGCCGCGGCTGCACCTGGGCTGGCCGGGGGAAGTAAACACCGAACGACCGGGGGAACCCGTGGTTGCCCGGCGCCGGTGAGTCTCTCGCCGGGGAAGCCGCCGACTTGACAGCGTGTGCCGGGGAGCCGCGGCGGGTGTGGCGGTCGTCCTTGGGAGTGTCGGGCTTGGGGGCGAGGCCAATGGCGGCCTTGACCCTGCCGGCCACCATGGCCGCGACTACTAAGTAACTAACAACAAGGACGTGATAGATGTTAAAGAAGGTGGTTCGGCGAACTAGAGAGGAGGGGACAGGGGCATGGCTATCGCTTGCGCTGGAGTGGGCGACTACTGAGCAGAGGTGAGATGAGGAAGAGAGGACGCAGAGGTCGAGGAACGGTCACCTTGTCTGGGATCCCACATTCAAAATTGGATTATTATTATTATACTTCTGGTTACATGTTTACCAGAGAGTGTGGGAGATGCCGGCGTGTGAGAGGTGGCGAAGGCGTAACAGCATTTATGATGGGGCTTAGAAGGGGCATGGCAGTAGGGGGACCTCCTTTCTTTTCGAAGGTTAGAATAATTTAAAATTTATTCGAATTTAACGAGTTTTTAACCTATATATTTCGGTTATATTTAAATTATTTAATTTTAACGAATTTGAATTTAACTCGTTCTTAAGTTTAAAACAAGCTCGATTGTAAAATAAAAATTACTTACTAAAAAATAAAGTCAGCATAGATTAAATTATTTACTATTTATGTCATCTCACTACTTTAATATTATATTATGTATAAATAAATATAACAATTTACAATTAAACTTATTAGTATATATATATATAATTTAAATATTATATTATTATATTATTTTATCGATTTGAGTTTGAATAGATCTATGAGTTAATTTTGAATTATAAACGAGTTAAGTCGAATCGAATATGTATTACCCAAATTCGACTCAAAGGATTCGAGTTCGAATCGAATTGAACTAAACAGAGCGTCAAATGCTTACGACTTGGCTAGCTGAATTAATAGCCCTCGCAAGTAGTGGGGTGAGTAGTTGATTGAATGATTCTAAAATTTTGTTACTTTATTTTTATACATGATATTCTTAAAATTTAAAAGAAGAGTTATGTTGATTTGATTTATATTGTTAAACTAGATAAAGATACAAAAAATGGTATTTCACTCTAAATTTATTATCATTAATATTGCATACAGTGAGTTTAAGTGATAAATCTTTTGCATTTTTTTATTTTTTAGGCTTGTAAATCTTTGAATTAGATTGACCAGGGGAAAAAAGTGTGTAATCTAATTATTAAATTTTTAATATTTTTAAAATTAGATCGTGAATCATATAAAAATTATATATTCACATTTTAAAAAATTAATTTTATTAATTTGTTAATTTTGTGTGCAATCCAAATTTACTTGTGTAAGTAAGATTATCAGTGTCACTTTTTTTAAGCATATTTAAATCTTCCACTAATTAATAATATTAAATATTATTCTATTTTTTTAAAAAATCTCTTTTTATCCACATCCAAACGCCTGTTTAACATGTGATGTGATGTAAAAATAAATAAATAACTAAAAACATGCCATCTGATGCCAGAAAACAAAAACATGTAAACAAATTAGAATGCTTTCAATTATTTTGAGCATGACGTGAGATATAGCGCTGGATCATGTCATCATGCACGCTCAATTAGAAGACACAAGTTTGCTTTTGTGAAAAGCATGAAGCGAATCTGAAGACTTAAACTTAACAGTTACATAATCAGAGCCAAAATCCAACTTTTAGCTTGTAAACACGCATTTCCCACCTTAACAACGGTCGTAACTAAATAAGAAATTGGAGTTGACCATATCCTTCTCAAGTGAGTTCACTTTGCTTTGAACCTCATATATAATCTAATAACAATCACACTACCCAACTAAGCCCACTAAAAGATGAAAATTCTGTTTTATTTTTAAAGATTATTATCGATAATGAAAATTCTGTTTTATTTTTAAAGATTATTATCCGTAATGTGATTATTTTATAAGTGGCAATCTCTTCTACGGCCTTGCATTTAACATGGCTGCAAAGCCTAATCCATTTTACCCAAATGACCTACTCAGTTAAAATTTATTTTGTTATTAGAAAAGAAAAGGTGTTTAGATCTACGTTTTTCTGGTTGTTCACTCGTGTTACACGAGACTTTTCGGTTAATTATTTTTCACAAAGAATATTTCGAAGTTAGTAAATGAAAAATAAGTTAGTTCAAATACAAGCATTTTGGTTCAGGTGAGCCTGCTCGTGTGCGCTACGTGTTCAGATATGTTTATCAGCTTTATCAAGATCACAGTAACACAAGACAGACTACTAAAAAAATATGTAACCTTATAATAACCCTTTTTTGGTCTTTTGTCGGCCCCTTGTGTGCTACTAGATGCCAAATACCATATCCTTTCCAAGTTGGGACGACAGGCAATCTGGCTTGGTCGATACCTAAGTATCAAGCATCGGTTACATGGCCGCGGGGCACTTTCTTGCCAGTGGAGACGTCAAAGATGAACTGGTTACATGGCCGCGGGGCACTTTCTTGCCAGTGGAGACGTCAAAGATGAACTGGTTACATGGCCGCGGGGCACTTTCTTGCCAGTGGAGACGTCAAAGATGAACTTGGACCACTTGATTAGTTGGGTCCGTAAAGAAGTTACAACCCTCACTTTACTACCTTGTTAGGCACTTCTGGGATCAAAGTTGAAATGACTTTGGCTCTGGAAGTTGAAAAGTGGTATAATTCTTTCGTATTTCAACGGCAGTTTGATTCCACCAACAGCCGAGACCTAAAAGCAAATTTCTTTCCATGAACGTTGGGAAAGTAGTGTTGCCAGATAGGTAATTCTTTTGTTGTTTTTTTCTGAAACAGGTAATTCTTTAGTTGAGAATTAACTGTATAAAGACGCAAGCTCTAGCAGAAGGACAAGAACAATGACATTGGTTGGTGCAAACTCCAACTGGGGAATTAGAAAGAAGACAATTGCAGAATGATAGAATATAGTTATGATAAGGAGTTTAATTATCTTGGCTAATCCTGGTAAGGCAGGAATGGGGGATAGGTGGGAGTTAATGTATATATATTATGTATAAGTAGTCTCTTTCTTGTCGTGTGCCTTATCAAAGCAGTTTTGCAACGTCCAAGCTGTTTGACAAGGACCAAAAGAGTGGTGCCCCAGCTTTTCTTCACAAGCGCAAGACATCATTGCTTTATGGCCTTGAATCACAAGCAAAGTGGTAAATAGCAACAAAGGAACAGGGCCATTTCACCAGCCCAAAGACTATGAATTAATACTTGCAGATCTCACAAGGCATTGATCCTGTCATGATCTGTGGATTGCTAATGCGCATGCATGAAACCAAACGAGCGTGTGTATGTTTGGGTGAAGCGGGCTGAAACAAATAAATAAGGGATCAACTGATCAGTGTAGAGAGCTTTGGTGGATGATCGATATCAAAAATAACAAACATGAAGAATCGCAAAAGAAGGACGAAAACAATGGGGATGGAGGTTTGCTGATAACCAGCTTAGTGGCTATGCATAACAATACTTGTGCTCATCATCTCATATATTCACGAGCATGAAACATGCTACGTACTGATCATATATATAATATTTCTGAGGATGTGACTTCTCATTGGAATGGGTTCAAATAAATGGAAATGAAGACCCCGCTACACGATCATTTTGTATAGAAGAGATCTGACAATCTGGTAGCAATAAGCAAGGAGCAAATTACAAGGGAAATGGACAACACTGACAATGTCGGATTACGGAGAAGCAGCTGGCATGCAGCAGATGAATACGTTCTGTAACTCATTATATAAATATATGTACCTCTATCCTGCAGAACGTCAATTTTTGGCTCCTTACTAGCACCCATGTTAGAAACTTTACTAGTTACAACGGTTTGATGGTGGTGAATGAACAAGACTTGACAATGGCTAGCGGCCCGAATGGGAATCTAAGGTGAACTAGTCAGTTTGTGGACAGTAGAGTGAGCTTCGGATAGTTCGATGCTCATCAGCTCGTACAATGCTGATATATATATATATATATATATATATATATATATATATATATATATATGTTCTCTCCCAATACGTATATACGGCCTCATAATAACTACGCAAAGGGGTAAATTGACAAACTTTTCCCACTTTGCTTTGCTCCTGATCTTACTTCTTCCGGCTCCGGTGACTCCCATGTCTTCAAAATTACTTATACTTTCACGTTTGATACAAAATTGCATAGCCAGACGCGTACGAGCAATTTAGATCAATATACTTGCAATAATACATATATATGATTACTCGTTTTTTTGAACAAGTCCGACTGGTAGCTAGTTATGGGCCGGAAATGTTTATCTCCTTACAACGTAGGAAGGCTGGAGTACATCGGCCATTGAAAAACTACCGGAATGGTTCAATGGCAACCTACTGCTCGTTCAAACGGAACTTTACACCTTTCACTCTCCTTTCTCCTCCCAACCTAAAAGACCCAACAATTTTCCCTCATCCTCCACCTACGCCAGCGCCATGCTGCCGTGCTGCCGTGTCTTCACACCGCCCTCCACCGCTTCCATCCACACGGCTCACCCGGACTCCGACTTTGCCTGCGCCGTTGTCTTCGCATTCCTTGCCGCATCGGCATCCAATCCCGCTAACCTCTCCACCTATCCCTCCTCTTCTCCAACCTCTACTTCGTCCCTGCCGATGCCCCTCACTGGTTCTATCTCATTCTTCACCCACCTCGACCGCTCCACCGGCTGCATCTTCGCCCGCAGTGCTCAAGACGACAAGACCATATCTTTTCTGTATCTCGAAGCTATCCCCAACCTTGAGAGGGCGTTGTCTCTTTAGTTGGAGGCGGGTACCCAAGTACCACTTGTGGATGTCTCACTGTTCTAGCTAATTGCTCGATGAAAAATAGTTTTCTAAGCACATGCGATAGAATTGTTACTAATAAAAAGACTTGAAATTGGTTATACATCATATCATTTCTGCTGTGTTCGTTTAGTTTGAACTGCTCTGGCAGAGAACAATTAAAGAACTTTTTATTTTAAGCAGATGAGTGTGTTCATTGATTTTATTTTTAGTTCAATGGAAATGTCTTTGATCAAGATGGAACACATGGTATCTACATGTACAATCTTTCATGTGGCTATTTCATGGTATTCACTCCAGCCCTAGGAGAAGATTACTCTATTCAAGGTGTGTATCTAATGGTAATCTTAACCAAAGTAATATATTAGCCCAGCGGTTATCTATGTATTGATTAGGTGGATCTTTAGCTCAAATGGTAGAGCGCTTCATAATGATGTTATGAAGAGATGGTAGTTCAATCCCACCAAGATTCATTCATTTAAAACTTTATATTTATTTTTTGAGCTGATTTTAAAAAATAATAGCTTGCTTATATTTATTTGAAGGTAATGAGATGATATTACTACCTCCATTTGTAAAATATATGATGAATTTGATTCTTATATCTAAGGTTATATTTGACTAGTAATTTTGATCCTTCCTCAATATCTTCATATTATTTGTTTTTTTATAATGAGATCTACATGATCTTCCTTTAGTAATTCAGCTTCCTATCTTCATTAACTTCATTACAATTTACTTAACAAGTCACACTGATCATGTTTTAGACTAAAAGATCTCTTCTCATCTGTCTTACCTTTCACCTTCATTAAAGCACACATTTCCTTGGAATCATAAGTTCATATTAAGACAATAACTTCGGTTGGGTATTATTTTGACAACCATCTAGGTCTACCACCTCATCTCCAATGGATATGTTCCCGTTAATACCTCAAAAGGATCCTTTCCTCCCCTCAGTCATTTCATTTCAAGTTAAGAAAATATGAAAGTGCGTTTCTAGTGTGTTCTGAGGTGTGAACCTTTAGATAAAAAATAAACAATAGAAAAAATACTAATAAGTGCCTAAATATATATCTAGTCTTTGAAAACTCAATTTTATCAAACAAGATCTTGGGGTATTCGAACCACCACCCCTCGAGTTCATCTTGAGTGCTCTTCCTTTCTGAGCCAAAGATCCAAGGAGATCAACCATAATCAGTTAAGCAGACTCTTAGAAGACACTCTCCTCGAGTCAAATATGGCAAGGAGAATAGGGCTTTAGCTTCCAAGGCGTAAAACGTGAGCAAACATCTGATATAGAAACCGACAGTAAAATCCACTGATTGTTAAGTAACTTTTAGGTTTTCCTCCAGAGTCTATTCTCTCCCTGCCATCGCCGACAGACCAACGCAGTAGAGGCTTACTGTTCCCTCGTCAACAAGGCCAATAAGAAGTTCTCCGGCATCTCTCGCATATACGCCGGCCGTAGTTACCAATCAACGTGAGCATTACATGGGACGAATATCTAAAATACACCGTTCAACCGGAGGCCGGCTCCATGGGCTTTGGCAGCAAAGGAAGGCAACAGCACCGACAAAGTCGGAGTCGAGGTGAACTGGGGTACTTTCGGAAGCGGTGGACGGAGGTGTCGGAGACGCGGAGTCACGTTGGTGCGGTGGTGGCAGCAAGGTGGAGGACGCAGGGGAAGAAGTTATGGGCCTCTTCGGTCGGGGGACGAGAGGAGAGGGAAAGGTGTGACGGGGACGTCGTAAACGCCGGTCTCGTTCCCGCCAGATTTAAGCTTTTGTGCGGCGCACTTATTTTTTCAGGTGCCCCTTTTCTATGTGGGCGATGACAGTCGGCGTCCAGAGGTTCGGCGTTTGTAAAAATCACTCCCCATTTGGGAGACTCTCTGAATTTGGACTTTTTGGGTAAAAAAACTAAACTTTTTAAAAATAATAATAATAATTAATTAATTAATTAATATTAAAAAATAATTCTAGATTATAAAATCATGTCATAAATCGGCCCATTTTCTAAAATTGTCGACGACTCTTTGAAGTCCACTAATTTTCTCTTTTGGTCTCTTTAGGCTACTTGGTTAGCATGAAATACAAATAACATGAACAACCTTTCTAAAAGTGGTATACATATCTAATATACTTTTAAGAAAAGTTATTATACATTTATTATATTTTATATTAAATTAATCAATATTTTTATCAAATTAGTCACTCATGTGTACTCTCTTACAAAGACAAAAAAATTCTCATTTTCTTATCTATTAAGTTAATAAAAAATGGAATATTTTATTATATATGGTAGAACACACGGAGTGGGCGAACCGCTTAGAATTAATCATAATTATTTTATACTTTATTTAGAATTAATTACAATTAATTTAAAAATAAAATGATTACTCATATTTTTTTATAAATTTAATCTTTTTAAAATTTTCGTATTATTTATACTATTTTATTTTATGACAACCTAAAAGGATAAACGAATATTTTTCTCGCCCGAATATCTTACCGGCCGCTAATCTATCAATAATGGATAAACAAATTTGTTTATGAATTTCAAAAGGCATCCCGGTAAGCTGCTCAGCCACCATGGAGGGGCTAATCTATCAATGATGGATAAGCAAATTGTTGTATGATGTGAAGTAGACTTGGAATGGACTCTTCTGTTAGCATATAAAAGTAAATGCAGATTTTCTGGTTCTTGTCAATGGAAGGTTATGCAGGTAGCACGCTATCTCCACGAGAAGAACGTTATTTGTTTCACTTTCAACAGAAATTTTGCAAAAAGGCAGATGACGTGGTTTAGGAATGAACACATATATCAGTGGCTTGATGCTTCGCAACCATTGGTTAGTTTTTCTCTGGTTATGTTGTAATTGAAGGTATCATAATTGAGGAAACGGGGGAGTAGAAGATCAACAAGTGCAATGCGCAATCTGGACTTATACCTTGCCTTTATATAGTTTATGAAATGTTGAACTTCAAAAAGGGAATGATGGAATCTCAGCCCTGATTTAGTCACAAGTCAATTTGCAGCAGATCTTGTCCTGTCCCGGTGTTGCTTAAATGAAAATAAAATTTATTTTTGCGTCTCTTGCTTCCTCTGACTTCATGAATGACTTGCCAGAGTGAGGTCCTCAACTGTATTCTAGATGCTTATAATGACCAAAGTGGAGAGTTTATGGTGCCTCATTCACTTCGGATGGATAAAGATGTTTCTAATCGCAAGGAAGTACTCCACCCCAGTAACAGGTACACTTCTTGCTCAATAAGTTGCAATTATGAGTAAGTCGCAATTTTTCCTGACAACTTAATGATTTGCAGGATATTCGTGGGGGGAAGATTGTTTGCCAGTTTTGGATTTGGGTATGGAAAACTCAGAGACAATTAACATCACTTAGGGCTTGAAGGGCAATATTGAGTTGAAACAAAGGGATTTTAATCAGAAATGTTAGAACCAGACCTCTGGAGTGATCGCCATCTCGCCAGAAGAAGCTGAGTTGTTGGTATTCTAATTCATAATGACAAACTTTTTGGGGGGGAATGTTTGTTAATTTGTTAGATATATGTTCAGGAACAGGCAACTGGTGGTTAATCACCAATCACCATTGTATGTATACACTCTCGATAGAGCACTTTCTCATTGGGCCATCATCACGAGATGAAAACGTGTGAACTCAACATTTATATGCAGGAGTGTGTTTCTGTTGGGTTTGGACATTCTTATTGCTATCTCAGTTGTCGTAGATAATAACAGCAGGGATGGCCTAAGCTATCTCGTAAACAAGATCCAATACATGTGTATATATGAAATTATGGAGACATGGAGAACCAGATTTCCTCACCCTTATAACGCCAGTTACAGTTTCAAAAATATGTCTATCACGTCCATCTCGCATAGAAAATAATTATTAGTCTTATCACATTCCCATTCGTGTAATCGCCTCTCATAGAAAATAATTATAATTAAATATTCTTTCAACCATTACATTATGCGGATTAACATCCAATAAATAGAAGTTGCAAATGGCAACTTAACGTCGGATATTTTTCCACACTCCATGATTTAATTTCCAAATAGACTAGAGTTAGCAAGTCTCGCATAAAATACGCAGGCAATCTTACAAGTAAACAGAACCACATGCAATAGATGAATAGCGAAAGATGAAAACAACTAGTTTTCAGCAGGTTTTTCTATCCAACATCTGCCAAAACATAACCAGCGAGCACAGGTTTTGAAGGAAGCCCTAATAGATAGGCTATTACTATCAATCACAAAAAAAAAAAATGCCAGTCGTGTCAAACCATGCAAAAATTTTTCTTACATGCCTCTCTGTTTGACATTATTGAGCAAGTTCTCCGCAGCCTTTCACTAATGCAGAAAGGAACAAACTCATAAAAATACAAGTTGATTGTTAAAATGACCAAAGTATTTTGCAAAGTTTGAGTAGTTTTCTTTCTTTTCAACCAACACATAAGCTCCCTAGTTTTCACTAGCAAACTTAATGCCTTTCTCGATAGAAGATTTCAGTTCCTCCTTGAGATTTTCAAGTCCTTGTTTCTCGTAATCTGAAAGTGAACCCAATCCGAGTACTTCTTCTACACCATTTTTACCAAGTTTCACCTGCACATAACAAGCATTCCAGGTCCATCAGCATGCAATCCACACATAAAAGCAGAAAACATTGTAACAAATGATCCAAACTCAGACGCCCATATGTTATTGCATTAATTACAAATAAGTTAAGCTGCATCACCTTTTACAAATAAGATTGACCAATTCACAGGTAGTCAGCGTGGTCACACATAATTGTCACCAATATAACCCCTCCAATTACTTAATACTGTGGTAGACTTAAGGGGTCCTAAAATATCAGAAGAATAATACTGCACTATAAAGAAAGATACAGAGTTTATTACCTTTGATGCAAAGAATGGCAGATCAGTGACAGTTGACTGGACAAAAGAGCATTCCACAACATCAGGGACGCCATTAAGACCTTTCAAGCAAGCATCAGCAAATAGTGCTCCAGCATACCTAAAAAAAATAATTCCAGTTCATTAATACTATTTACAGATAAATGATAAGAATAAGACACCACATATAAATGGCATGTCACAGTGCCCATTGGCCATTTCAAGTTTCTATTCTCTACTTACAAATTATGTTAAGTACACACATGCTTGCACTACAAGAGGATTACTATGTTTTAGCTGAATCCTTGAGGACACTAATAACAAATTGTAAACTAAAGTAAATGCATGAGGCTTTCACTGCCATTAGTAAAAAGATTACCAGACCAGAACATAAGCAACCTGTTGGCCTTTAAATAAAACCATTAGAAAATGGAACACACAAGAGGCAGAAATGTCCAAATCAAAATGTAAAATGGATTCAAAAGACGAGGCAAAACGCATTTACAAATGTCATGATTAATTCTCCGTTTGTAACCAAACTTACGCCATGGACAAAGTAGCCGAGCCTTTTCCAGCTTTTGCTTCAACAACCTCCGTTCCTCCATCCTGTGTTCTCTTGGTAAGAGCCTTAAAATCTTCATCCGATAAGAGAGCATTTGCCTTTGGTGTTGCCTGTAGTAAAAAAAATCTGATGGACAACTTAGCTCTTGTTCTTCAAGTAAACTCTATATACATGTCTATTTTAGATAACCAATGTATCACCTGAGAGAAAAGTGGCAGAATAGTGATACCCGCATGACCACCGACAACCGGCACATTAACCTCTGCAAATAATACAAAATGACATATAAAACACTACAAGAAAGGCATCAATTTGAACATAAAAACCAAAGGAGCAAATACAATACCAGAAACATTAACATTGGCTTTTCCAGCGTAGAATGTCTTTGCCCTGACCACATCGAGAGTGGTCACGCCAAACAACTTTTTAGGATCATATGTACCAGCCTTCTTGAAAACCTCAGCCGCAATGGGCACCGTGGAGTTCACAGGATTACTTATCATATTAACAAGTGCCTATACACCACCGAATAATCGCATACTGTACTCAACCAACAGTAGTATGAAATGAAGAAAAATACAATATTTTTACGTCAATTCTGCAAACATACATTGGGGCAATACTTGGCAATGGCAATGCAGAGGGACTTGACGATGCCGGCGTTAATGTTGAAGAGATCGTCACGGGTCATCCCAGGCTTGCGCGGCACACCAGCGGGTATGATCACAACATCGCTCCCCTCCAACGCCTTCCCGAGCTCGTCATCCCCCATATACCCGGCAACCTACGGACAATCGACCAACGACAACAGGGAGGAACAAAAAGATAACGAATTTGCTCGCCGAAATCCACCGAGAAAAGCAGCGGACGAGGGCACCAACCTTGGATCGGGTATTCATGTGGCCGACATCGGCAGCGACGCCGGGGGTGCCGGCGATATCGTAAAGGGCCAGATCGGAGACGAGGGGGTTGAGCTTCATGAGGAGCGCGAGGGCTGGCCGATTCCGCCGGCGGCGCCGAGGACGGCGACCTTCCTCTCCGGCGCCGGGGACGAGTGGAAGGCGGCGCCCCCGCGGAGGGCGGAGCGGACGGATCGGAACATGGAGGGCCTCATCTTCGACGGAGATCGGCGCCGGCGATCGCAGGAGAAGGGTGGTTTGGGAGGGGTTTTGTAGACGACGCGGATATCGGAGACGGCAAAGCGGAGGCCCAAAAATGGGCACAGATCTGAACGCCAAGAAATGGGCGGAAACGATATGACTTTTATTTTACATTTGAGTGGACTCGGTTGAGCTATTTTTTAAATAAAATATTGGCATCTAATACGATATCTTAACCGAAGAAAGTAGAAAATTTGTTAAATTATCATGCGGGCAGAAAAAAATAAATTATCTTAAAGAACAATTCTTTAAAAAATTAACAATTTTTTAAAAAATATAGGGTAGTTTTACCGTTATTTGAATGGAAGAATCACACTGATACCGCAATTTGAATTTGAGTCTATCCAATTTTAATTGTTACATTTATAAAATGAGTTTTTATAATAACTATTAATAAAGCATTTGGTTGCATTATTTTAAACTTATTTAATAAAATAATAATAAATTCTATGGATAATGACTAAAATTAGCGTTTAGTAGAACATTAGAAAAATAAAAAAATAGATGCTCTTTTATTATTTTCATATAAAATGTTAAAACAAATTATAATGTTTACCTTTTTTTCTTCTAACGATCGTCACGGCTCTTCCCTTCTTAATCTTCCTTACCTCCCCTCGCTCATCTTTCTTCTCTTTCCCTTCCTCACCCTCTCCCTCTTCCCCTGTAAAACCCAAAATCCAAGTCAAAGTTTTATACTCGTGAATCGGTCAATTCAACCGTCAGTTCACGTTGAGTTAGTTTGAGAACACCCATGCTGAGTCGAGGCTGACAGTGTGTTATAAGTTATTATGGTTATGTGTATATGAGTATATAATGATAACATCAATAGCACATTAATAAAAGAATAAGTTATCAGAATATATGACAGTACGTCAGCTTATTTTTTATTTATAATAGACTGTAAAATTAGATTAAGACTATTTACCACATTAGTACACATTATTTATTATATTTAAGTGGGTTGTTTGCTTAGAACATGTCATTCGAGTTAGGACTCAATTATTTTATTTTATGATATTTTATTTTATATTTTTAAGAATTTATTTATTATTAGGCAACCTCCCCTCGCCGTCACCGCCACTCGCCTCACCTGCCTCCTTTCGCTCCCCTTTTCTTTTTCTCTCCTCTCCTTCCCCGCTCCTTCCCCACAACTGGCGCATCCACCGCCTTGTAGACATTGCCCCCGCCCACCAACTCCGGCGATGACCTCCAATCACCCTCACTCAGCCCTTCTCCCTCATTCCCGATTCTTGCCCGATCTAAGCGACCTCATGCACGGCGATCCCGAGTGACTCAAGGTGTAAAACGCATGATTCGATTCAGGGTTTTATATTCAAAACTAGTAGGTTCGACCGTTATTTTCGAGTCAAGTATGTTTCAGAACAAGTGTACTGCGCAGATGCCGGTCACGTGTATGACCCATGAGGTCATGCGTACCCAAGCATACGATGATAACGTCATGAATACAGCAGAAAAGAATGAGTTATCAGAATATATGAGAGTATGCCAGTTCATTTTATTTTTATATATAGTAGATTATACAATTAGTGTTAGTCAGTTTAGCACGTTAAGAAGCGTTATGGGACAGTTTGAGTGGGTTGTTAGTTATAGAGCATGTCATTATGATGTTTTGGTGTTGTTTTAGTTTATGGGATTTTCCCCAATTTTTATGGATTTTTTAAGGATTTTCTATGACTTAGTTATTATTCATGACTTGAGCCATAAGCGAGTCAAGTAATATTTACAAGTTTGCCACCCAGTTATTTTCTTCCTCACCCGACACTTTCTTCTTCCTTCCCGTCCAAACCCTAGCCGTGCCACCGTTTTTCATGCCGTCATCGCCGCCGTTGCCGTCGACGCTAGCCTGCTGCCAATCGTCATCACCATGCTCCTCCGCTGCGGTGTCGTGCCACCCCGAGCACCCCGGCGCGTCGTCCAGCTTCCACGACGCCGGATTGCCACGCCTAGCACCGCGCCCGTGTTGCGCTTGCGCCGCCAAGTTCCGCCACCGGCGACCATCGCAGCCGCCATCCAATAGTCGCCTCGACACCTTCGACCAACCCACGACCCTCCTTGACCTGAGCGGAGCCCATCGCCGCCTAGGCCAGCCAGATCTAGTCACCCAACATCATCGCCATTTTGTTTCAGCCATTTTCTGGCTAGCCGCCGCCTCCACCGACCATGTTGAGGTCATAGGCATGTCGGGCTCGCCGAGCCAATTCCAATGGTACCCAATATGACCCCTATCCAGCTAGTAGATGTTGTCGGCGACTGCCGCTAGAAAAATAGCAGAAAAGTTGCCAAAAAACCACTAAAACTACCAGAACCTTACTGGAAAACTGGATTCACTGGAATTCAGTGGATCTTCCGCGGAGCTCATCCAATCAAACCTAATCAAACTTCAGATGCTGACAAGCACCGAATTCGAGCTCCGAGACATCGCGATGAAACCTTAGCCGTCGCGGATTGCCGATGACGAGAGGTATAATTACCTCCGATTTGATTATTTAAAATTGATGATTGTTAGCACAACATGCTAGGATTGATTAATTGTTATGATTAATGCTTAAACTATGGATGAAACGATGAGTTGCATGAGTGTGATCAATTAGTGAATGAATGTTAAGTGATCTAATGAGGTAGATTGAGTCTGAGCATGATAATTAACCACGACGTAACTTAGGAAAACACAATAAAATTGGTATGAATAGGATGAGTTAGGATTATTCACTTTTATGATTATTTGATTGTTTATTGTGATGGATGATGATTGTGTTATGTGTGTTGTTCATTGAGTTTGTTGCATCATTTAGTTAGTGGGCGTTAGTATTTAGTTTTAATGTTTAGGTGCGGAGTAGGAGCTCGTCGCCTAGGCGCGATGACACGCTTGGAGCTTCTACCAGGTCCGTTTAGGACTTGTCTCTGTTTTACGCTCTCTTCTATTGTATGTTTATTTTATTATTTGCTAGGACCGGTTAAGTGTCGTTTTATCGGATCCCACTTATCTCGGGCCATTTAGCTGAATAGTTTTTCAGATTAATAAACCCTCAATGATGAGATCCCTCGAGGATGATTTTGAAAACAAGACCCACCACACGTTGCCTTCGGGCCTATTATATGAATCCCTTCCTAGGCATATATATATATAATTTTATCGAGTTTTCAGTGAGACGAGAGATGAGAAACCGATTGCACATACCATGAGCGGATGCCGTGACAGTCAGAGCGGGCTCTGGATTAGTGAGCGGATTGTTCCATTCCTGAGGGATCCTGACAACTCCGCATTTGAGTTCCTCACACCCAGAGAACGTGGAGGTTTACGGGTACTATTTAGTACAACGCATAGTCCGTACTTGTGGTTGAAAGGGTACTAAAGGCGACTGCCTGAGAGTACTCAGCCTTCGTGCTCAAGGCCAGGAGAAATATGGAGGTAAGGAGAGGGCTTAGAATTCAAGAGCAGAAAAGAAAGTAAGAAAATGCCGAGAGAGGCATCAGCAGCAACAAATCAGCTCAGTTCGGGATGCTACCGGGTCTGCAACCTAGTGGCTCCTCAGTAGGTGCCCTTTAGAGTGTTCACGAGGAGTATATGATGTTTCTTTTATATGAGAGTTTGCTCTCATAGCTAGTTTGTTATAGTTATATTTTCTGGACCAGTAACACTTGTTATTGACGTGTTTTTATACTATATGTAGGTAATAATCATGAGTTGGATCTGCTAGCCTGGACGGAGGAGCACCGATGTCGCTTGCACACATGTTAGTCGATAGAGAGTGGTTAATATTTTGTTATGATGTTATTATATTGATGTGATGTGATTAAATGCTAAAATATGAGGACATGATGAGATGAAATCCTAAGACATGATGACAAGAAAAGGAAATGTGAATAGATTGCGCAACAGAAGTGTGGTGGGTTGAAACCCATGTTCCAGAATGAGTATACAAGCATATTAGATTATGTGTGATTTAAATTGTTGATATATCCATATATATATATATATATATATATATATATATATTTATATATTATTTTGATAGGGTGGACCCTAATTGTACTTTTAAGGAAGACTCTGTCCGTTTTATTTTTAGAATTTTTATGTGATTTTTATCGCAATTGTTATTGATGTATAATTTAGTTGCAATGCCATCCATGGAGTATCATGTTAGGATTCTGTAGTATTCATCCATGTATGACGAGTCATATCTTCATCTTAAGACTGCCGAGATTAGATCTGCACGAGTTGGGTTCGGGTTAGCTGACCTAACCGAGGCATGTAATATATCGGTTTGATTCATGAGCATGAACCAGATTTGGGGTGTTATACAAGGCCACTACATGTATGCACTATTGCCAACGACTAGTGTTGCCGCCGGCCAGTCATGCTCCACAGCCAGCGACTGCCCCTCTCCGATCCCTCATTGTCATTTTGCTCTCCCTCCCTCCCTTTCCCTCCCCTCACCCTTGCACCCCCGTTTCACCCTTAGTTGCACCCCTACTCGATGAGATTTCTTCATCTTCATCGCTGGCGATAGCACCGTCACGGTGCCCTTCCTCAAGCAACCCCTTGCTGTCACCATCAAAAGCAGCCAACCCCACCCTTGGCCAAGCCACTCTCCTCCCTGTCTCTCTTAGCCAATCCCAACATTGCCCTAGCCAGGGCTGTTTCGAGTCACCGCAGCCCCTGTGAGGAACACGGCCAACTAGGCCTTCCGTTGACCTGCTGCTGGCGGGTTGCAGCTCCGGCCAAACTCCCTCCTCCTCCTTCCTCCTTCTATTCAGCTGATCTCTTTGGTGTTCCCTAGCCGGGTTTTGAGTGCATTCCCCGGCGACCTGCCGTTGTCGCCATCGGCAAGTCACTGGCGGCCAAAATAACTCCGATTAGGCCTCCTCGTGTTGAGTTGTGTACCCTAGCTCAGCCCTGACCAAGTCTCCCCTTGGCTGAGTGATGGCCAAGCCGACGGCAACCACGACATGGGCGCCCACATTGGGTATATATTGCTACTGATTTGATTTAGATTGTTTTCATTTCATGATTATGAATGTTATTGCATGATTTATTGATGAAAACTTGTGTGTTGCCAAGAATTAGGAAAATGTGAAAATTTGTTTAATTTAGTTCCAAATGGTATAAGTTGATATTAATCGATTATTTATTAATTGTCGACATTAGAATACTATTAATTGATTTGATTTTAGTTCATGATTGTGGATAGCATAACATGATTAAATTATGATAATTGATATATATATCACATCGAATTAGAGAAAATATGAAGTTAAGTATTTTTTTATTTTACAAATGGTGTAATTTGATTGATAGTTGGCTGTGATGACTAAATATGAGTTGTTTGCATGGAAATGCTGTAAGAGATAGCATTGGGGAATTTATACAGGCAAGTGGAGATTGAATTGTGCTAATGTGTTGTTGATCATAATTTATTACAAATATTATGGTTAAAGTATAATTAGAAACCTTAAATTTCATTTATTAGGGTAATATATGAATTAGTAATAGGAATATTGAGTTGAACACAACATGTTATATATAGCATTGGATTATGGATGGAATCATAGATTATGTTATCATGAATTAAAATGATAAAATGATGAATTCATGATCTAAATCGATATTTCCCAGTAAGTTAACAAATTGAAATTGGAATGGATGATTTATTCGTGTTAGTATAGGTGTTGTTATTTCATTATATAGATGTATATAATTCTATTGATGATGTGAGTAATGTGATTAAACTGATTAGGATATGTTTGAGATTCTAATTATATGCATTCACATTATATATATATATATATATATATATATATATATATATATATATATCATATAGTTAGAATAGGCGTTCGTGTTTAATTTTGATGTGTAAGTATAAAGTAGGAGCTTGCTGTTGTGACCTTGCTTGGAGCTTCTACCAAGTCCGTTTAGAACTCGCCCTCTGATTTATCGTTCTATTATGTGTGATTTGATTTAATACTTACAAGACGGGTTAAGTGGGGTTTTATCGGATCATACTTAACTTAGGTCATTTAGTCGAATAGTTTTCATGATTAATAATCCTAAAGGATGAGATCTCTCAAGTTTGATTTCGAAAAAAATCTACCACAAGTTACTTTAAGGCATATTATATAAATCCCTTCCCTGACTCATATATATAATTTTATCGAGTTTTTAATGAGAAGGGAGATAGTGAAATCTACTTACATGTACGATGAGTGAGTGCACGTGCCAATCACATCGGGCTTTAGATTAGTAAAAGGGTTGTTCTATTCTCGAGGGATCCTAACAACTTCGTATTTTGAGTTCCTTACACCCGAAAAAACGTAGAGGTTTACAGGTGCTGTTTAGTATAGAACACGTCGAGACATGCGGTTCCGAGGTTACTGAGGAAGACTGCCTAAGAATACCCAACCTTCGTGCTCAGGGTGAGGAGATATATAGAGGATAGGAAAGGGCTTAGGATAAACTGGTAATTTCGAGGAATCAAAAAAATCAGAAAATGGCGAGAGAGGCATCAGTAGACCAGCCAATTCAGGATGCTATCGATAGATGCCTTCAGAGAGTTCAGTAGAAGATATAAAAAAATTTTTCTTCACATGAGAGTTAGCTCTCATGGTCTGTTTGATATAATTATATTTTGGACTAGTAACACTCAAGTTACTGACATATTTTTGTTATATATGTAGGTGAGGATCATGAAATAGATATGTTAGCCTAGATGGAAGAGCAGTGATGTCTCTTGCACACACATGTCAGACGATAAAATATTTGATATTTCTGATTATCATATTGTAATAGTGAAACTGATATGATGACATGCTATAATAATTGTTAATAGAACTGATATCAATGACATGATGTGAATTCTATTTAGGAAATGTGTTCATGTTGATTATGTTCAACAAGTGGGCCAAAACCCATTTTTGAAATATAAATGTAAATGAGAATGAACAAATGAGTCAAGACCTAGGTTTGAGAGAATTATATAGTTCAAGAATGTTTGTGTTGTTGTTTAACTGAATTGTTATGTATGGAAAGTAGTTACAGATGTTTTATTATACACATTGTTTGATAGGGTGGCCTCTTATTGCGCTTTTAGGTGATATTTTGTCCGTTTTGTTGTAAAAATTTCATTGATTTTTATCACAATAGTTATTGAATGTGAATTGTCACGTAGTAACCTGTTAGGGTTTCTTATATCTCATACATGTATAATGATATTTATCTTTTATCATAGGACGCCGAGAGTAGATCTATTCGGGTAAGGTTCAAGTTAACTAACTTAATTAGGTGACCTGTATTATTCTGGTGCTATTCGCAAGTGAGCCACATTTGGGTGTTATATCCCCTCCTTCTTCCTCATATTCTTCTGCCTCCTCTCTCACCTCTTCTCTATTATTTTTTTCATATTGTCAAATGGTATTATTAAATTTTTTAAAATTATATGTCAAATATTTTTTATAAGCCCTGTTAATTTTATTAATTCTAACAAATCAAAAATTGAGATAACATTTTCTATTGCATCTAAACGCCCTATAAATCTGCAATCATTGTCCCTAATCTAAATAATATTTTTTCAATAGATCTCTCATACATCATATATAGGTGCTCTTAAAGTTCGATTGAAAATGTTTATTATTTTTATTTAATAAATTATTATAATTTATTATTATAAAGTCATTTTCCATTGACCAAATTGCCTTTTGCTATCGTTTATATTGATTTATAATCGCTTTGATACATACTTAACAATTAACATATTAATTAATAGAGAAACTTGTAGGTGTGTGTTATCCAAATCCAATTTGGCCAGGGCTTATATCAGCGGGTGCGGACGTTCTAATTACCAAGTCCGATCGAAGTTTGATGCATGTCTAACCAAATTTAACTGACTGAATTTGACCAAATAAAAACAAATTAAGTATGGACATTTCTTTGTCCGACTAAATGATCGATCGAGTACCCGATATTTATATCAATAATATAATGCCTTCACTATTTATGAGGCTAATATTATGTGCTATGAAAATTTTAAATCATGATATACATTAAAATTAATTAAGTTTATACATAAAATTGATATTTAATATCTAAAATAACCTTAAATGACTTACATAGAAAAAATATAAAAGTCATCCTCATATTTAGGAAATTAGAACACTGCATTCACTTCAACAATTATATCAAACCACTTATTATATAATTATAATGCCCTTAATTATTTACTAAATTTATAAAATTTAGCTCGTATATATTTCTAAGTCAAACAAAAGATAATCGGTGTATAGAAGTTTTAAAGTAATTTTTGGCATTAAAATGTAATTTAATATTATATATCCTCTAAAGCCAAAATATTCTATTAGTTGATTTTTTATTCAATGTAACTCACCTACATGAAAAAATATACAAAAAAGTTATTGACTTTGTAAAAATATTTTACAAATATTAGAAGAATAGAAACCAAATAAAACATTCTCACATGTTCATTATAAACATAATCATCAATATCTTCTCATTCTTTAATATTAATTGTTCTAAATAAATTTAATGATGAACTTATTTGTTTCTCTACAAATAAAAATATAGTAACAAGAAAAGAACACATGTTAAAAAATATATCAAAAATAAAAAGTGAATAGATATAAAATATGAATTACCTTCATATTCACTCGTTAACAAATTTTGGGCACATATTAAAACTTCAAGTAATTTTGCACTTAAATTATTCCTAGTTGAGCGAACTCTTTGTTCTCTAGTACTAAATGTAAATTCGGAGGAGATAGTTTATATATGAATGACTAAAACATCTTAAGCCGTTTTTCTCAAAATAAGATATTTTATTATATTTAATCTTCACCATGATAATATATTAAATTATTCATTTAATTCATCCACAAAAAAGAATAATTTATTTATCTAAATAATTCTTAAAATCAGTTCGTATTGACTTATTTTATGAATATTCATAATCAAGTTACTTAATTCTTACAATCTCATACTTAGCCCTCTAATGAGACAGATAATTAATGAACTTTTAATTCAAACTGAAGGTTATTTGACACACATCTAGTCATGATTTTACATTAATCTTATTTTTTAAAATTTTTTATTTTAATATAATATTTTTTTATTCAAATTATTTTAAAAAATTGATTTAAATTGTTATGTTAATTGACATAAGAAAAATTAAGAAAAATATAGGATATAATAATTATATAAATGATATATTAATTATTTGTGAGAAAAAATAATATTTATAATAAAAAATAATTAGATAATAAAATAAGTACGTGGTAAAAATAATTTCCTATATTAATATATTTTTTACCGTATCTGATAAGGATCGACCTGACCAAAAATTGTAATTATAGGCAGCCGATTTTTTGCCCGTGATTAAGTCGACGAACATGGACCTTACTTATATACGTGGGCTTTAAATATCGGCGGGCTGGGCTCCTTCTAGAGAGAGAATCTATCTGTTCTGGAGGGTTCGAGAGAGAGAAAGAAAACCTGCTCCTCCCCAAAGTCCCTTCCATTCTTTTGTCTCCTCTTCGCAACGTTTGGATTTCCCCGTTTTGTTGCCTCTTTTACGCTCTTCTTACAGGTACAAGCATCGGCTGATTTGGTGGGTGGGGTTTTTCTAGGGTTAGGGTTTTACATGCATGGCGTCGGAGCCTTCTGAGGTGGACGGCGATGGCGACGGCGACGGCGACGGCGTTCTCTCCCGCAGGCCCAACCGCTGGCCCTCCTCTGACAAGGTCTACCGCCGCCGCTCCTTCAAGCGGCCGCGCCGCCTCGATCCCGTCTCCGGCCAGGCGGCCGCCGGGTCCCCGCTGCTTCCTTCTCTAGAAAACGCCGGCTCCGCCGCCGGGCGGGTGTTGGAGGAGGCGGAGCAGCCATTGCCGGTGGAGGGGGCGTCGTCTTCGGATGTCATGGAAGAGGTGATTGAAGGCGGCCGGGTGAGGATTAGGGTTTCGGCGTGGTCGAGGTTTGAGCGGCGGGGGCTGCGGATGCAGCTCGCGGAGGAGCTTGAGCGGGTTCGTTGTTTTCTCGCTGGGATCGACCCCGACGAAGCGCCCGAGACCGCCGGCGAGATGGCGACCGTCAGCGTGGAGAGGCCGCTGGAGGTCGAGTTTTGTCAAGAAAATGGTGTCTTGGCGACGCGGACCATTAGGCCTGATTTCCTAGCCTCCCAAGTCGAGACCTTTGATCCGGATGACGCCGAGTCACCGGAGAAGGAAGCCTATTGGCTTCATCAGAAAACGGTGGTGGGTGCTGACTCTAGTGTCCTGCAGCAGGCGTCTCCAGGTTATGGCCCTCTTGAAGGCTCTTCGGCGGTGGTGGAGACGATGGGAGGTGGCAATGCTATGCCGGGGATGAAGCTTCTTTACGGGCCTCAAATCTCCATTCCTGCTGAGGAGATGATTGGCGGCGATGCAGAGGTTGTCACCCCTGTATTGGAGAAGGAGAAGCGGACGCCCAAGGCCAACCAGTTTTACTGTAACGGGGAGTACGTCACGGGGAAGGAAAAGATTCGACCTATCGGGGATAGCAACAAGAAGTCGAATTCCAAAGGAAGAGGTACTCGGTTAGTGAGGGACAGGCCGATGGCGTTGGCGTTCAAGCGGTGCATGATTCTTGTGACGAGATTGATCAAGCACAAATTTGGTTGGGTCTTTGATAAGCCTGTGGATGTGGTGGGGCTTGGATTGTATGACTACCATGACATAATCAAGCAGCCTATGGACCTTGGAACTGTGAAGTCGAAGATCGAAGGGGACTGCTACTACTCGCCGGATGATTTTGCAGCCGATGTGAGGCTAACTTTCCAAAATGCGATGAAGTATAATGCACCGCATCATGAAGTGCATATTATGGCCAGACAGCTTTTGAACTCATTTGAGGAGAAGTGGTCTGAGATCGACTTTGAATACGCTCGGAATCTTAGGTTGGAGTCGAGTTATGGTGTTGGCTCTCCATCGCATACGATTAAGAAGACTATGACCCAGTCTTTGCCGTCAGAATCCAGGACTTCGGATTGGTCTCGATCTGCATACTCCTGTCCCGCCGAAAATAAAGTGCCAGTTGTGACTCTTAAGCCCGTAAAAAAATATGTTGCGGCCAAAAACCCAAAGCAAATGACCCGGACAAGAGGGAAATGACATTTCAAGAGAAACAGAAGCTTGGTGAGAATCTTATGAAGTTGCCTCTCCAGAAACAGGAACATGTTCTTCAGGTTTTGAAGAGGAGAAACAAATATGTCGAGGAGCAGGATGACGGGTTTGAGGTTGACATCGATAGTTACGATGTGGAAACTCTTTGGGAACTTGACAGGCTTGTTTCAAATTTCAAGAAAAGTTTTAGTAAGCTTAGGAGAAGGGCGGAGATTGCTCGGGCTAAATGGGAGGCCAGTACTCCTAAAGTGGTGAATTTGATTGTAAGTGTGCATTAGTAATAGTTTGTTGTATTGTGTGAAGTTTAAAATTTGGCGGCCATATTTTGTCACTTATGATTGATTGTTCATGTATATTAGGATCCTATTACTGTCAATGGGGAGGCCCAAGAGGACATCGGAACAGGTGTATATTCGCTTCTGTTATTATTTGGATTGACTATATGATGAAGCATATTAATTTTAATGATATTAAACTGTTTTTATAGATGGTAAAGGCATTTCTCATTCTTTACCTGCGCAAGTAGAAAACAATGGAGGCGCTGGCAGTGATACTACTTCAAGCGGCTCTAGTAGTGATTCTGACTCTTCATCAAGTGGTACCCACATTCTTTATTATAGTTACTTTCGGAATTGTAGTTCATGCATTATTTTATCAAATCATCTTTGTTAATTATTTTGCGCAGATTCTGACAGTGAGAGTTCATCAAGTGATTCAGATGGAAGACACTCCCCCAACACTAGAACTGGTGATTAGTCAGGTGACACTATTTTTCTTTTTAAAATCATCTTGTGGTTTATGAAATTAATCTTTTTGGGTTTTTATTGCTTTTTGTGCATCTTACTTTTGCATTTTATCTGCGACTGTTCTTAAATTTTACAGCCTTGATCTAGGGTGTAGAATCCTCACTCGAGTGCTATAACAGCGAGATGCTAATGAATGCATTTTGGTTAATATAATTTGCAATTAGTAATTTGTTAACTTGGTGTCGAAGATAATTAATCTATATGGATTGACGGTTGCTTTCTCACACTTATCATTCACTGAACCTTGTATTTATCTGTTTTTGCGATAGTTAATCTAGATGGATTGAACATTTTTTTCTTGGCTTTCTTCCAATAAAGCTTTGAGGCAGGTAAAATAGTATGTTTTGCATTCACCTTTCCTAGATGTTTTTTTTGTGTGCGTGGCAATTTAGTTTTATGGTTGCCATGTAGAAGACTTACTGGGCGCTAATTTTTAAAATATCCTCCTTGTTTTGTTTGAGGGTGATTTATTGTTATTCCATGCAGTAAATGCAATATGATTATGTAATATTATTGATTGCACTTTTGAAAATTCTACCTTAACGTTGTGGCAATAAATTTTATTCTCTCGACAAATAAGATTACAGGATGGATATGAAATCTGCACTATCCTTGACATGGTAGTATGTTACAGATAGCCATTTTAGTCGTACTGTAGGAGCTACTGCTCATGGAGAGATTCAGAAATTCTGTATGAGTTGTTTTTTTTTTTTCTCATAGGAAGAGACTAGCATAAAACATTTACAATGAGGTTAGAAAATTCATCATCTGTATATCTTTGGAAACTTCTTCCATTTGCAGTCTTTGGCTTATTATTGTTTTTCCTTTTTTAATATTAAATTGATCTCTGAAGTTGTAATCAGATTTCTTATACTGAAATTTTAATTAGTTATGGATTTTATGTTTGTCCAAGGCTTCTTATCTCGATCTTTTTCTAGGTGGTATTGCTTGTTCATTGGGAACTCATGTTGTTCCCATGTTTGAGGGTTATTTAGGTTTTGAACATCCAACTCTGCTAACTGTTCTTATTTTTTGAATGGCAGATGTTTACGCCAACAAATATCAGCTTTTGGAAAATGTTTGCCAAAAGCAGATGGGCGAGCTATTTGCATATGGCGCACGTGTAATTAATTTCTTGAAGGTGATTGTTACAGACTCTTACTGCTGGACTGAAGATACAACAGAAGAAAAAAGCTAACGCCGTGCATAGTTTATGCTATTAACAATGATCCACCCAATCGAATTTTGTATGTAAATTTATAGAACTGCTTCTGGGCACTTATGTAAAGTCATTACTGATTATGGATGCAATTTGCAGGGGATCCTTAATTACATCATCATGTTCTTAGCGGCCGGGGGTTTTGCTCAATCTTCTCGTACGATGAGTCTGATCGTTGTGGTGTTCTGGCTCACCGATGGACCTCTGATTCCTATCTACCTGTTGGGAAGAGAGCCCTGCACTTCATCACACAACTGCGACCAACTGTTTACAACTACTCGCACGCCTCGCGGTTTGCTATTGGCAAGTAGCTTGCAAAATCTAGAAATTGACTTCCCCAATCTCTGAATAATATTTGCTTCTTTCAAATCTCGAACTGGATTATTTAGTGATTGTTACACAGCAGGCTTTGCTTGAAGAGGCCACCAGATATTGAATTATATATTTTTTAAAGAGGAAGAACAAAAATGATTTCAATTCTAGTCTAATTAATTGTTTTATGAAATGTTATTTTTTTAAGAAGCACAAAAAATTATTCTAATTGATTATTTCATAAATGCATTTATTATAAAACTATATATTATATATATATATATAGCCATTTAGGTGCACCCAAATTCTCGTTTAGGTGTTCGATTACAAACACGATTAAAATTTATTGATTTAAAAAAATAAATTAAATTTTAATCTGAGTTGTAAAATTAAATTTATTAATAACCCAAATCTATTGTAAAAAAAAATGGCAGAGTTGCCTTGCCTGCTATTGGTGGCCAATCACGGCACGACTTACCCACCAAATTGGGCCACGGCATGGGGTGGCTGACCACCAGCATACCAACAGCTTTAAACGCCCTGTTCATGTCAACTTGAGAGAAAGTAGGATCTCTCAGATCATTACTTGAACACTTGATTTGCAAATGCTGAGTATATAAAAAACTTGCCGCTTTAGCTGTGGCTTCTTTTCCATCTGAGAAAGAAAGAATTTCTAATGCCATTTTCTCTTGAGGTGCATCTTTAAGGTCAGTTCCCTGCAGCAAAATCCATCATAAACAAAATATTTACCTCATTTTTTATGATAACTTATAAATTGTGAGATGTCAGCCACAAGGGCTGTTGGCAATGGACAATTTACAACCAGCCAATACTACGCCTACTTGTCTTTTGGACTCTGCTCAAACATGATGTCAATGGTCCGTCATAACAGCTCTATACGAAGTATATAAACCTCTCGAATTGGCTTGTCAAACATGGGATCATAATATCACTCTGCCAAATGTTTACACACGAAAGAAAATTACCTCCCATGATCTAATATTGTGCACATTCTTCAAAAGTATTTCTTTGTTTTTCTTCAGCACTCCTGAAACAGAATACAAAACCCGTAAACTAAAAACGAATGATTTTCATTAAAACAACACAACATCATCATCATATAATTACTTCAATGTCAAATAGAATCACAAGATATATTTCAAGTCAAACACAATAAAGTGCACGAGGATGGATACCTTCAGCATCATATAGAGAGACATGCCGAACACCAATCGCAGATAACCAACTTAGTAGCTCGACTACTTTTGAAATAGAAAGAGCTTCTTCACTGTCCACCACCACGGCCAAGTATTGTAATTTGCTCAACTGCAGGTGGCTGTATTTGTCTGGTTGTGCAATTGAGATTATATAACTTTCTAAACTTTGAGTAATACGGTTTACTAGATGCACAATGCTGACCACCAGATGAAGCAGGACCCAGAACAATCCCAGTACAACCTTCTTCATAATGGAAAATTACAATTTCTGCGCACAAAACCCGCAGAACAATAAGAAAAAGAAAAACAGCTTAAGAACCTCTAGAAATTGTTGCCATTGGTTTCAAAAAATGTATAAAGATAAAGCATTCTTTTTCATAAGAAAAACAGAAACAAAAACAGCTGCATATGACAAATTAACAGACCATTTCGTCCTGGGAAGTTAGTTTGTATCCGGATAAAGTAACGAAAAGGAACAAGGGAAAGTGAGATACCAATAATGCGAATTCAACACTCTGTTTAGTTCCTCTCTAAATTCCCTTCTGCAACAAATACCACATCACTAGCATCTATTAACATCCTCAATAAACATCTCATCAAGAAGTGTAATACAAAAAACAAAACAAATACAATAATATTGACCGAATTGACAAAAAAACCTCTCTTGGAACGCAATTGCTACATGTCTATGAGTTCTAAAACAGCTTAAGAACCTATTCAACCAAAAAAAACCACCATCAAAAAACACAAGACCCTGCAACCTGCATGTGCCTCCTGGCCTAAGTTTCTGCCGCTCGGTGGAAATCGTTGAACCAAACCAAACTGGTTTGAGCTTTGAATATATGAATCAAATTGAATTAAAGCAAAAGACCATATAACAAAGGAGTTCTACCCACCACTCATTTTGTTCATGTCCATGCATGGATGGGTCCGCTGGCAATGTGGCCAGAGGCGGCCGGGCGTGGCCCGGCGGCGAGAGGTTGGGTGGTGGAGCCGCGCGGCGACAAAGGGTGGCGGCGGTCCACGTAACGGGGAAGTAGTAAGAAAGGATTCTAACGACGCACGTGGGGGCACGGTGGGAGAGAAATTTTTGGATACGCCGCACTTGGACACACCTTCTTGATCTCACCAATAATAACGCCGCTCAATCGACGTGCGTGTCGTGGCGTTGTTCGTTGCTGTACCAAAAAGCATACCCGAATTCGGCGTACCCAAAATATTTTTACAGAGCAAGATGTTTTTCTGCTTTGGAAAAAAAAGGCTCTGAAATAGGTTATTTTTTATTTGTTCAAAAACAAAATAAAATTATTATTATTTATTAATCTTTTCTCGATATAATTTAATTTTATATTTGAAATGGAAAATTATAAAACTATTACCTTTACAATCTATATTCTTATTTAAGATTTTGAATTTTTTTTTATGTAAGAGAATTTTTAAAATATATTTTATTTGTAAAAATGTTATATTTCACCCTTCTTCCATTTCGTTTCATTTTGTTCATTCATAATTTTTTCATTACACACAACCCGTGCCTTAATTAATTATTATTAAATGCAAAAAAAAAAATGAAATGATTATGTTAATGCTAATGCTAATGCTAATGCTAATGCTAATGCAATGGATGAGTATAAATAAATAATAAATCTCTGGTCCGTAAACAAAGTTAAATAGACCGAGTCGTCTTTATTGAAAAGGCTTGAATCAATACTGTCATAGCAGCAAGGAGGTAAGAAGGACAGCATGTGCTGCGACGGCGACTGCCGGCCCCTCGGCTTCTTGCTTGGCCTCCCCTTCGCCTTCCTCTCCCTCCTCGTCTCCATCGTCGGCGTCGCCATCTGGATCGTCGGGTCTGTTAATCTTCGTCTTTCATCTTTCTTTTCTTTTCTGTCTTTAATTTCACGAATATATATATTATTATATAAAGATGTGTGCATATTTTGTTTATGATCATGGATGTATCTTATATATATATATATTGGTGTCTTGGTGGTGAATTAATTTGGAGCAGGTTGCTGCTGAGTTGCATATGCCCGTGCTGCCTCTGCGTGACGATTCTGGTGGAGATCGCTCTGGAGTTGATCAAGGCCCCTCTCCATGTCATGGAGTGGTTCACTTCCCAGATCCCTTGTTGATGTCGTCTAGCTACGATCTGATTTATCGCGTGCTTTCTTCAATCTGGATTTGTACATTTGTTAGTTCACTTCTTATTCCCCTTGGATCTTGATGAACATGTATGAGACGTTTTTGGTGTGATAAATTCTTGTTCTGTACTATGCAAGTGGATAGACGGTGATTGAAGTAATGCAGCTGAAATTGATGTCAATCTTCCCAACCGTGTTTGATTGGATGAGCTTGTTTTCTTTACCTATGAGTTCAATTTGATCAAGTTGGTGGAGGAAAGAAGATAATATTTTTTTGCTTATCTAAGAAAAGAAGCTCAATAAACCTAGTGGCGTGAGTTGAAGTCAGTGTCTTGGCGTGACCCGTTTCTAATGTGCGTTCATTCATCGGCACGTCGTGGGTCATCAACGAAAATGGTGTCCAATAAATCCTTATTATATCTACCAGTCAATGTTGTTATGGCCTTGTTTTTACGTGGCGATATTTTTCACAATAAAATGATGGTGTGGAAGTGGCTGTGAAGGTTGCAAGGCCCATTATTTATTTAGGGCATAATAGAGTCAGAACAGTTTTTTTGTTTTATAAATTGAAGAAGACTTTTGTTGGGGGACACTGCTGCATCCGACACGTAAATAGTTGGCCCCGCAGGAGACGAGGGGTCAGTTTAATCCTCCACTTTGCTACTGAAAATTAATCAGATTATGACCTATGGGCACTCACATAGTAATGAATTATAATGATAAAAAACCTGGCCGTCTGTTGGAGATGTCTTAGATCATATGATCATGTATTGGTGGAAATAAGGAGAAATGTCTGTCAAATTCAGAGCTGTGTTGGTACTTGGTAGTTGGTTCATCCCCATCGGTGTGATCTCTTCTGTTCACTTTTGTTATTTTTTAGTCAATGATTTATGGGGCGGTAAGTGATGTGAGTAATATTGTTCAATTTCCTTCTTTTTTTCCCCAATTTTTTGGTTGGTGTAGCGAGTCGGCTGGGGTAGGCTACCTTACATTCAGAAAAAAGAATTCAAAATAACCAAATGGGTTAGGAAAAGCAAAGAAACATATGGGCTTGGGAAAACCATAATGGGCTATGAAAATACTCTTAATCCCCTCATCCTTGCGGTTGTCTATTCCTCGTATTCACGAGAATAAAAGAGGAAACCAATTGGGGTTCTTTACAAGGCAGTTTTTACACCCAATCTATTACTCCGCAATAGATTTTGTGACTGGTCACAGATAAATGTTTCCTTGTCTACTTCTCAAGTTAGAATGCAAAATATAGAAGCATATACATGCAATCAGAAAATTGGCAGCTCTAAATGTGTTCCCAATGAGCTTGAAATGTTAAATAATAAGTTACCTTCTTTTTGATGCACTGCTCCTGCTTCTTGGAAAAAAGTAGAGAAAAGAACGAATTTAACCTAAGGAATGTCATCTTTCGTTCTGATCTTATTTTCGATTTGGACAGTTAGTATTGCGTTCGTGCCTCCGATCTCTAAGCTTACATTACTTGTTACAATAGGATAAGAATATCCGAGCTTCGAAAAAATGGATAAGACTTAAGCTCTCAAAGCATACATCACGTATTGTACATTTCCACTGACCAGTAAATCTGATCTGTCAATGCTTATCTTGGATCTCATGATACATATAATAACTTTAGTTATATGGATGTAGTCAACTTCTATCCGGTTCAATGTAAAAGGCAGTTCTGATGTTATCTCAATCTGGTACTTAATGGAATTCTTTGTAGGAATGACATGGACAAACGTCAATCTTAACTTTTTACCGGTTGCCCACAATCTTAAAAACTCCATGCAGTCTGGCTAAATCATAAAATGTAAAACCAAAGTATACATTGCATGACGTATTCTATTTTATGCGACCATTATATGAAACAAACGAAGGCTAAAAGGGTATCGGATTTTGAACATTAGGGTTACGGTACGACCCTTGCGTGCATGAATGAGCCACAAAATCATGTATAACGGACATTAGGAAGGTTTCGTCTTGGTGCTAGAAGGAACAAAACAAGATGGAGTTCATATGGGAGACTGTTAAATTTCTTTTGGACTGATTATGCATCTTGAGATAATGGGAAGGCCATAGTTGCAAAGGAATTCCGTTGATTCGACCCTTTTGCATTTGCCATGTCACAGTTAGTAGGGACACACATAAGCAAGCACTAGAGGGAATTTTTAAACAGGCTAGATGGGCGGTATGGAGCCTATATAAAGCCCGGGGATGTGGTCTTCCAAGGCCCGATACTCCCAGCATTTGAACGTGATCTCCATATACCAGGTGATCAGCATTGAGATGAAGAACACAGGGAGTCGGGTCCAGCCTCTTCTTTGTATGGCCATACTCATGATTTTGGTCGTGGGTTCTGCTGCCCTCCCGATTTTGAAACGAGAAGAAATGAAGTGGAGGTTGCGCAAAGAGTTGAAAGTTTTGATGGTGACCCATCACATTACAGAAGAGATGGTGAAACAGTCCAAAAGGCTTAGCCCTGGTGGACCTGATCCCCAGCATCATGCTATTCCTCACTTCTAATCCCCTCTTACCCGTAAAAGGAAGCTGGTATGAATAAAGTGAGTAGAACGAAAGGGCGTTACAGGGCATTGCGAGATCCATGAATTCGAGGTGAATAATGAGAATAAATTGTAAGTGATGAATTCGAGTGAATAATGAGAATAAATTGTAATGGGAAAAACTAGGAAGTGTGGCTATATAAGGGGGAGAGACTGATTGTAAAGGACATGACTTTTGATGAATTAAATCTTTGTTTTCTTCTTATCTTTGTTCTTTGTTCTTCTTCCTATTTTCTAGGGAGATCTTCCTGGGAGCAGGGTTTAACCACTGTCCCATCCTCCATCATCTCAACCATTTCTCCAACTCCCTTCAGATTCCAGGCCAATCGTCTCCTCCATGGCACCAGCCAAGCAGGGGAACAAGCAAGGAACTAAGGGGAAAGAGGTCATCGTCGACTTTGGTGAGGAAAATCCTACCAGAAGCCTTCCCCGTGTTTTGGGGAGCCTAGACCAATCCCGTCGCCACTGCCAAGATATGCACCCTTCTCCCCTCTGAAACTGTCAACACCCCCCATGAGATGCACCCTTATCTCCGCCATCACTCCCTAATGGATTCATCCTTCTCTGATCTTCTCTCTGAGAGTGTTGTCATCGGCTCATATGCTAGTTGCATTTGATCATTAATCGTAATCTTGGTCATCAATATCTCATGGAGGCATTTGATGATCTGTTTTGTTTTTTTGTTTTTTATTGATCTTTTGCTTGTCATTATGCTGTTTCCATGGGGGAAATCCGCTCTGTAGCTGGTTGAGATTTGAAACATCTTTCATTCCAAGCTGACTAACATGAGCCGAGCTATATATCGTTGATCAAACGTTTGCAAGCTAGTTCAAAACAAAATTTGTAGGCAATCACGAATACATGCAGCATGATAGCACTCAGCAGACAACCCAATTAAATACCAAAAGCTTTTAATATGGCTTTTAACTATAGTTTTTACTCAAACGATCGATAATATTGATGTGATGCTGTACGTACGTTAGTATAGAACAAAAATTAAGAATTGATCATCTAATCAGTACTCCACGATAAAACAACTATATATTATTAACCGATAATTAATATGCACTGCACTTGTATATATAGTCTATGCTAGATCATAGTGATCTGACTATACATTAAGATGCTTCTTAATTAGTACATATAAATAATGAGTCGACAAAGATGCCAATAAGTTCTTGTTAACTTGTGAGCTCTTGGTGATACTCGGCGCATGGAGTGGCAAAAGTTGCTAAAAAGTGGCAGCCTGAGGAATAAAAACATAAAGCTTTAAGTTTTATTTGTATTATACCTTGAAAAAAATTAAGCTATGGTTCTTTGTCAACAATTAAAACTTTTCAGCGTCGAATTGATGAGCTTGTTTGTGGAGAAAAGATGCTGAGCCACAAAGCTCCCATCTTTTCTACGTATTTTCTATCAAAAATTGATAACAGGGTCAAGTATTAAAAGACAGGTCCACCAAAGACGACACGACAAATTAGAGAATGTGTGGAATCCAACAGTGTAGAACACACAGTTAAACGTCATGAACTACGTACCCAATTTTTTGTTTTTTTTAAAAAAGAAGGAAAAAGGGAAGGTTTTGAAGTCATGAGCTATATATAAGAGTCAAGACCTTACATATATGCACATAGCTTATATGGTTATAACTTGAAGTGCTGCACAATATTGTTTCGATGCTAATCTTGATCATGAACTAATATACGTTAATAATAAATTTGTTATCACTTTGACCCCCATAGTATATTTTTTATGTTTGAATATGGCAGTTGCACAACCTAAATGGATATCATTTTGAATGATTGATTTGACCCAGATCGCACTTTTCGTTCAACATAAGCTGAGATTAACATATATATACATATAATCTTCAGTGGAAAGCCAATTGCTATAAGTACCATAACCAAGGTAGGGAAGTCAACGAAAAATGCTGATAGCTAGTGGAATTGCAATTCCAAGCATTTTAAGCTGAAACGGAAGCTGCTATGCTTACACGTGAAGATTCACTAGTTTTCCATTTGACTTCCAAAACCTCAAAACTTGATCTCTTCATAGTTAGTGATCAGATAGAGCTAATATATATATAAAATGTCTGCCTTCACTTCTCTTCATGCCATAGTGGAAGAATACAAAAAAGTATAATTAGGTACTAATAATACATGTCTGTTATAGCTTGATCTCTAATTAGCTCCTCATTAGTAACTGCGTGCAACAGTAAGGCCGAGGTGGGGCATTCAGTGGCGAACGGGCCGGTGTCATTTTTTATTTATCGGCGTTATCTTGTAGCCGTCGGCCCGACGGCACTTGGAATGAGTTGGGCGAGCACTACAACTTTCAATATAAGCTAAGCTCTTATATATAAGCTAAGGTACGTTAGAGCTTCACACCTTCAATTGTGAACTTATCTGCTCATTCATCATCTTGTCAAAATGTTGAGTCATTCGCCTCGTGTAACTGGTTTACTAGCTGGCTTAGTTTTAATTTCTGTTGCAGGGACAATGGCACATCGTCCTCTTCTTCTAAAGAGGGAGTTGGTGTTTGTTCAAGGGTATTACAATATGGGAACAAATGGGCAAGCAGTAGAGAAGGGGTCGAGGGTAGGACGGGATGAAGTACTCCCAGTGGATGAGTTCAAAAGGTCGAGTCCTGGAGGGCCTAACCCACAGCACCATGGTGAGACTCCCCAGCTAAGAGCAGTTAGAATGCCTTGAAAGATGACGAAGTGCTACTGCAAGCTTGTTTAACAGTCTGTGTGACATAAGGACGTGAAAACCATATGGATCTTGGATTGCATGAACCATGTTGTTTTTCTTCTCAAATAATTATGTTTGCCCGCATGGACAATGGATTGTAAAGCTGGAGGAATAAAAGATGAGTTTTGGTATTTTTATATCAATGGTATCAGATATACCGTAGTATACAATTAGGTTTTGATGCCATCTTAATTATTAAAATACTCGATTGTTAAAAGCTTGACATTTAGGAAATAATTCAAGTGAGCACATCAGACTGCAATATATATGTGGTAATTTAGTAACAAGAGCAGGAATCATGGTTAGGTATAAAAAATATTTTAGGTATAAGGTGCCAACATGTACAATACTACTTGTACGTATTTCAAAGATGACTTCCTCTGCCCACCTTTTTTGTAAAAAAAAAGATAATAAAACTCATATGATGGCATGTGATGTAAGCTTAGCCACTGGTGATCTTAGGCTACACTAATAAACACATGACAATGATAATTAATTGCATAAGTATCCATTCCATTGTTTTTTCTCATCGAGTAAATAATTGTACCTTTTTGGCAAAGCTCTTACAATCTCATCCTAAGTAATTTTCTCATTAAAATGTTTATAACGCATGCTACAAATTTAAAAAGGCAATATAATTTTATGGGTAAAGAAGGAAAATATAAAATGTGAAAAATATTTATATAGAATTCCCAATGGCCTGCTCCTCTTAATTAGACCCTTATTTTCCTGTTAAAAATAGAGATAAAATTAAAATATAACTAAATGTATAGACCTTGGTCTAATTCCTATCCTAATAAGAATAAAATAAAGAAGAAAAAAGGGGATCAAATAAAACTCTATTTGTTTGTTAAGTACCTTTATAATATTTATTAAAACATTAATTTAATTGAGAATTCTGATCCGGGCCCACTCCACATCCATTTGGCCCCACATCACTCTCCTCCCCACCTCCGGCCTTCAGCCATCTTATCTCCTCAGTCGCCATCGCCGTTGAGCTCCCAAGCTCACCGCCCTCCCACCGCCGGCCGTCCGCCGCCGTCTCCCCGGCCACCCATGGTTGCGCTCGCTACTACCTCCGCCTCCGCGCTCTCCGCCTCTCGGCTCCCCTTCCCTTCATCCTCGGCCTCCCCTGAAGGTCAAATTCTCTTCTCCTATCCCTCCTCCAGGCATGCCTCCGACCCATGGAAGGACTCTGTTGTTTTTTTTTTCTTTTTTTCGCTTTCTTAAAGCTTATTTTTGGTGAAAATAGTGATCTTTGTGGAAGTTTTTGGGATGTAGTTGTGATCTCGGTTGGTCAGTTGCAGGCTCGGTTTATATCCGGGGTTTTTGCAGAGGGAAGAGGGGCAGGAATGTTCTTCGTGTAGTCAATGTTGCTACTGAGGTTGGCTCTGTTGAACAAGTACGTGCGTAATTGAATTGTTTTCCTTTTTACATTTGCAATATTCATACTTGTTTGAGTTGGCGTTCATGGCCGATACATGTCAATTTATGAAAAACGAAAGCCATTTATGAATGACATTTGAGTGTCTATGTTGAGCGATGTAACTGCATTGTTTCCATTCGGATGTGTTTGTTCATATATGTTTGGATGGATATACTGTTGGCACAGTACAACAGGCCCACCACCTGTTCGTCAATGGTTCTTAGAGGCTATATCATCTGTTTTTTTCAGGATGTGAAGCTTGCTTGTAAGGAGAGCCAACGGCCGGTGTATCCTTTTGCTGCCATTGTGGGGCAGGAAGAGATGAAGTTGTGTCTGTTGTTGAATGTGATTGATCCGAAGATTGGAGGGGTGATGATCATGGGTGACCGTGGGACTGGCAAGTCCACCACTGTTAGGTCTCTTGTAGATTTGCTTCCTGAGATTAAAGTCGTTGCTGGGGACCCTTTTAACTCGGACCCCGAGGATCTCGAGTCTATGGGCATGGAAGTGAGGGAGAAGACGTTGCAGGGAGAGAAGCTCCCAATCATGGCTACTAAGATCACTATGGTTGACTTGCCTCTAGGTGCTACAGAAGACCGTGTGTGTGGAACAATTGACATTGAGAAGGCCCTCACTGAGGGTGTTAAGGCATTTGAGCCCGGTCTGCTAGCTAAGGCCAACAGGGGTATTCTTTATGTGGATGAAGTGAATCTCTTGGATGATCATTTGGTAGATGTGCTACTGGATTCGGCTGCATCAGGTTGGAATACAGTTGAGAGAGAAGGTATATCCATCTCTCATCCTGCCAGGTTCATACTTATTGGTTCAGGCAATCCTGAAGAAGGGGAGCTGAGGCCACAACTGCTTGATCGATTTGGTATGCACGCACAGGTCGGAACTGTGAGGGATGCGGAATTGAGAGTGAAGATCGTGGAGGAGAGAGCACGGTTTGATAAGAATCCAAAAGAGTTTAGGGAATCCTATGAAACTGAGCAGGGCAAACTTCAAAATCAAATTGCTGCAGCTAGGAGCAATCTTCTGTCAGTTAAGATTGATCATGACCTTCGTGTGAAGGTTTCAAAAGTTTGTGCTGAACTAAATGTTGATGGACTGAGAGGAGATATTGTGACAAATAGAGCTGCAAAGGCTTTGGCTGCCTTGAAGGGAAGAGACAATGTTACAGCCGAAGATATAGCGACTGTTATTCCCAATTGCTTGAGGCACAGACTAAGGAAAGACCCCTTGGAATCAATAGACTCAGGTTTGCTGGTGATAGAGAAATTCTATGAACTATTCAGCTGATCCTTGTTGAGGTGGTATTTTCCGTGAGGAAGGCTGTGCTACATGTCCTTCAATCCATTGTTTGTTATTTTTTACTTTTCATCTTCACGCTTGAACATTGAAAGTATAGGCTTGAGTCGATACTAATATGTTGGGCTCTCACTTTGAGGTGAAGCTTTTGGTTGCGAGATTATGTCTCATGTATTCTTAGCATGAAGATGCCGCACTTTTGTATGTCATTGTACTTCTTACCTCCAAAATGGTTCATGCGTATAGTCAGATTAATGGCTTCTCTCTAACTGTTTCTTATATGAAACTGTCAACATGTATCTTCGGTTTCATTACTTTCTGGCCTTTTTGCTGATACATATTTGTTGCGTTTGTGCTTTTACATCTTCGTTGAACTTTGTATTTAAACCTTATTCTAACATTGAACCTTGTGCAAACTGTTACGCCCCAAAAATGCAATCAATTCTGACCCCTTTATGCATAGAATTAGATGAATGTCATTCAAGTTAGATGAACGTCCGTAATAGCACGGTCTAAAAAACATTTTTATTTGTGGTGAATTTTTATCATTTGACATCAACATGTTCTGATGTTTTTTATATTTACAATAAGGTCGAACATTTTTGTTGGTGGTACGCACTTTCCTCTTTGTGGACATAGTTAATCACAATGAGGTCTCTTTCTATATATTTGACATTTTTTGATCCACTGCGTCTATGACAAAATGTATTACCTACAAAAGAAAATTAATCAAATGGGGCACGGTCGGTGATATTATGATCTATGCAACAATCGAGAGGAATCTATCAGACATATCCTCTCCAAATGCCATATTATAAGGGGCCTTAGTTGTTGTTATACTTAGGAGGATCAGGCTTAATTAAGACCTCTTGCACCTGGAGAACCCAAGTGCCATAGAAAATGAGAAAATTTTTAAATGATCTATTTTAGGAGCTAGAAAAATTAGTGTTCATCAAAATGCATAAATAATGTTCATAGTGACAATGACGCTTCTCCCCGAATTAATTCAAGCCAAACTTAATAAAGAGATGCTTGGTGTAAAGCTTAGCCAGTAAACAAAGATTGAATGTAAACGGAGTTCAAACGGTAGTCATTTTGGTTAGAAAATAGAAGGGTATTGTAAGCAATTCATTTATAAAAAATACAAAATAATAATGTATATAAAAAAATAAAAAATAAAAATTAGGCTGTCCACTTTTGACTTTTAGAAACAGGAAAAATTAGGGTCGGAAGTTCAATTTCAGCAAAAAAATGTACAAAAAGCGAATCAGTTGTATCATTGACAGCAATCTCAAACTCTTTCTTCCATCTCTGTTCTGATATCATGTGTTTGCCCTCTTGTTGGAGGTAACAGCAGAATCATCACCCAAACCCAATTGGGGGACACCAAGGGCAAGAGAATTTTACCACACCTGAAGGCAATATCAAAAGGGTACAAAATTGCATCTACATTCTATTTTTACTCGCAAGTTTGCACCAATGTCCGAAAAGAGAATCTTTTAGTATCAGGAAGACGAGCCAATATGTCATCCAGCCTGGTGCCTATCTCAGCAAAGGAAGGCCTGCGCGACGCATAGCAGGCCAAGAAGTCCCTCATCAATTGTGTCCGATGGGTGGCGCTCAGACCCACGTAAAATCATGCCCACCTCCTCGTCAGTCTCAAAGCAGATAGGACGGGTCATCTGTCCAGAGAGAAGCTCGTGCATGATCATCCCAAACGAGAAGACATCCACCTTCTCAGTGATGATCCCATCAAACTCCATCTCCGGGGTCATCCATCCAGGAGTTCCAACCCCGTGCATGAAACTCATGTCGTCCTGCTTCTCCCTGGCAAAGCCAAAGTCAGAAATCTTGGTCTCCATCACATATTTTCCTCCTTAAAAATACATATCAAGCAACACGTTTGGGCCCTTGCGATCAAAATGGATGATCCCCATGGAGTGCATGTACTCCATGCCAGCCGCAACTTGTGATGCAAGTAGCACGCGCGCTCATTCTCCACGACAGAAAGAGTAAACTTCATTTTGGCTACGTGGAGGACATTTTCAAGTTGATGCGCTGTCATATACTCCATTACAATGGCAGGTTGGTCATCAACATTGCATTCAGAGGAAGCAATGCCGTATACTGCGACGCAACCGTGCCATCATGGCCGCTTCATGCCACAAGTCACCCAATTTGATCAGGTTGCCATCTTCGTCCTTTTCAAGCTGTGTATGGGTCTTTTTCGACGGTTGCATAATAAGTACCATCTGGCTCTTTGAGCAATGCACTGTAAATCTTGCCGGATGCTGCACAACAAATCTCATCGACCAAAGTGATATTACTCCACGAGACCTTCCTTATTGCCTCCATTGCCAACCTACTCACGTGGAGATAAATAAATTAAACCATGCTCTCAATTATTTTATGTCCAGCTTAATTTGGTTTAAACTCATACTCGTTAATTTTATGGTCGAAAAAATAATCGGCTCGAAATTGATAACTCATTGAACAAAAAATAAAGTTTGAATTAAAGAGTGTTTGACTCGGCTTGACTCAAAACTTGAGCTCGATATATTTAAACTCGTAAAAATACTCGAGCTTGACTCAACTCGTCAATACTATTAAGGTCATATTAACTATATAGTATTGAAAAAAAATTTAATCTTATATAAGTTGAGCATGAGCCAAACACAAATATTCGATTAGTTTGAAAATTATAGTGAGTCAAACACAAACAAAGCTTAAATACCATAAATTTTGAACAGGCTCAGCTCGACCCATAATACATAAAGTTCATCAAACACTCAAATATACTTACCAAAAATTAGTCAAATTTAAAAATATCCTTTTCGGCTCGGCTCGACTCGTTTACACCCCTAGATACTGACATTAATGTAAAGTTGATTAGCAATTCGCAAAATGCTTTATAGCATGTTTACAATTATCACGATGCATCATCCACTAGAACATGAATCTAGCCTCTAACTTATTGGAAACCAGGAACAAATCAAGGACGACAGATGGTGATCCATCGTATGCCACAAATAAAACTTGACTGTTAATTTAATCTCCATCCTCGATGCTTTACGAGTCATAAATTAACTAAGCAAGTATTATAAGAAGAAGCACTTGATAAACATAAAAATTAATTACTTACAAAACATATAAATTAATTAATTTTTTTACTATTTTTATGTACTCATGATAACAATAAGATTAATACACTACTTTGTATTAATATATTCCTATTAAAAATGCTTGAAACTGCATAGTATTCAGTTAATATTTTTCAATAATAAAAAGTAAAACCATAAAAATACTTAACTTTTTGCTAAAAATATAACATACAAAATATTTAATTAATACTTTCCTAATAAGGAGAGGTAAAATTGTTATAATAATTAAGGGTATACTGAGAAGAACCCGCAGTATGGAACATTATACAAGTTTCTTTCATTTCTTTCATAATTACTAACTGGAATCCTCTGCAATGCGAAGTGTTACGGTATAAAAGGATGGGGCTTAGTTGGATAATTAGTTAATATTATACTGCTTAATGGGCTTTAATAAGGTTTGCTTTGTAGTGTAACGGGTTGAAGTTTGAGCGTATTCCATCAGAGAAATCGTTCAAGATCCGAGTCCGGCGACGGCTTCGACGTGGCCTCCGACGACGGACCCGATGACGCCTCCAACGACGTCATACGATCAAGGTCCGCTGCATCTTCTCGGCGAATATTGTCGGCAATCGACGTTTCGTTCAAAAAGCTATTCAAACATCGTGGTAAGCTTCCGAATTATCGAAGGTTGTTTATATTACAGAGATTTGCAAGTTTTCATCGTCGTTATTTGATCTATATGCACCGTCCAATATGCAAATGTTCTAAAATGTTGGATGGAAGAATCTTGATGAAAAGGTACTCTTAAACTTGAATGATTACCATTTGTTTTAGCAAGTTTCGGGATTCAGTTTTCTCTTCACTGCTGCATGCACTTCGAGATCAACAAGGTGCTGGGATCCGAGAGGAGTACAATATATCAAGAGTTTACTCAATAGGTTAATTGTAGATTTTGATTTAGTTCACTTCCTTGAAGCAAATTTGTTAGGAGCCAATCATATGGATGATTTGAAGAAAATTTTTTGTTATGGTAGTGATTTTACTAGTTATTCATAGAAATACACAAAGTGCTGATTCATGGATATGTTCTTGCTCTAGAAAAGTTGATAGTTTCGATGAGAAATTTGCTTGTCATGTCTCAAGTGTTGGTAGTGTAGTAGTGACGATGGAGGATATTGCTACCCAATCACAGCCATTATTCAATGTTAAGAACTCAAATGTGGAGCACCGCGGGTGAATGGTGGTGAGGTGTAAAGTTAAGGAGCTTCGATTTGAGCATATCCATGATATTGGGAGTGACATAGCCATGTACTTCAACCAAGACTTTGGTTTGTTTGGCATTTCTTGTGGTGGAGCCAAGGCTGGTGTTAGGTGCAAACCAAAAGATTTGAGATTAAGCAAGTGGGAGAAGTTTACTCGAATTTCTACTCAAATGATTCATGATCTGATTGGGATTTAGACGATGTTCCAGCTTCTGATATGGTGATTAGTTTATAGACAATGGCATGGATCTTGGATGAGTATTCAATGTTTCATGGGTATTCCCCTGCTGTTGCGACTAGACAGCGGATTGATCTTGGGAAATTAATTAGGAGGAATGCAGCAACTGGGTGTGGTGAGGGGTTTGCCATTGAGGCTTTGTTTGGTGACTATGGGAAATCAATCCCTAGCCTGACATTTCTTATAGAAGGATTTAAGAATTTTGGAGCTTGGGCTGCAAAGCTAATTCATGAAAAAGGTGGTATGATTGTAGTAGTGGACAATATAAGACGAGCTATAAAGAATGCTAATGGCATTGATATCCCAGCTTTGTTGGACACAAGACACCTGCGATGGGAGTATTTGTCATTTTGCTGTGCTTCGAGTTATCCTTGCAACAATCAACCATTTACATTGTTTTAGTATTGAAGACTATGGGCAGAGCTACAAGGTGGACAATAGTTTGTGGTTACTTCATTTTGGTTATAGTTGCAAATATGAGGAAAGGTTGGTGCGTTTTAAGAAGAAAGTTTGCTGCAAAAAAAGGAGGGTTACAATCCTCTCAGCTATGAAAAATAGTATTCGTCAATTCAAAGGAAAGTATGTTGGATGCGAAAATCAGATAAATGAAAGGTTGGTTGGCCTTGTTACATCTTCGTAATTTTGCATTTCCAAATGGGAGGATTGTTTGTTTGACCAGAAGTTGCATGATATAGATGTTGGATTTGTTGGATTTTCAAGTACAACGAAATCATAATCATGATGGACTAGAGAACTTCTCAACATAGAAACAAGATTTTGAAGGGAAGAGTGCAATTTTTGGTGACAGCTACGGAGTTGGTGTTCTAGGATTGCACTGTATCAAGAGCATCGTATGAGAAAATGTTAGCAAAGAAGCTCCCTCCTTTTTTGAGGACAAAGGAAGATTTTCAAGAGGGGAGTAATGTTGGGTAATTAATTAATATTGTATTGCTTAATGGGTTCTGATAAGGTTTAGTTTGTAGTGTAATGGACTTGTCTGAACTATTAATCAAGTATAAGATTGCACCCTCTTTGTAATTAGCAACTATTGAATGAATGAAATTTCCCCTTTAGGGATTGTCAATCGGCACCTCTTCCTGGGCTTCGGCCACCCTTCTCTCCGGCCACCTTCTCAGATCACCTCCCTTCCTTCTCCAATTCACCATGGATTCTTTAGATCCAGAAGTTACATGTTATACCTGTAACACAGAGCTTTATGACTCTTTTCTATTTGAGCATAATAATTTTAGTTTATTTCATAATTTGATCTTTTACTTTTACTTGAAAATTTTTATTCATCTGTAGTTATTTAAAGAACGATTGAATATGATTTGACTCAAATTAGATGCAGCTTAACTAAGACTTGCTTGCTAAATTATTAATTATTTTATCATTTATTACGCACTAAAATGAATAATCTTATTCAAATTAACATTGTTATTATTACAATAATAATTGATCTAGAATTAAAATTATACATATGCTTAATATTATTTTATAACTTAAATTTCCCATTAATTATTGTATTTGTATGGGGTGCATTTTGTTAAGCCCATGGGTAGGCCATTACGAATGGAAGGCCAGCTAAAACCTGATTGGATGAGATTTTATGGATCCCATTTAATGACATGGACAGCATCTTTGTTGTACACGATTCACCTGTAACAAGTTCAAAATCTTGATTATTAGGCTGTTTTATGATTTTCTCAAGAGGTTTTGATTTTTTGTTCGACAAAATTCTTAACTATGTGGCAATTATCTTAAATGATTGGATAATTCATGAGCTCTATAAATAAGAGGTTCCGGCTGTTACTCAAAGCCACTTTTTGCAGTTGACCGTGCCGTGAGTGCTGTTTGCGACCCAACTCAGAAGTCGGGCCAACCCCACAGAGCCTATTTGATTAGCTGTGCCAATTTGGCTTGGTTGGATCTGCCTCCAATTTACTTGGGAGTGTATTTCAACACCGTCTTCTGCTCCGTTTTACATGAAACTCTAGCCGGACTGATCAGAGGGGAGGGCGGGCGAATGTAGAAAACCGCGCCTTTCGAACCAATGCGATGCCCGTCTTCCGAAACAAGAAAAAGGAGGTCGTTGGGAAGAAAGACTTGAGTGCGGCACATCGAGCACATGTAAGGTATTGCACAAATTTTTCCGCATTTTAGATACAAAAGTCCACTTCTTCGTTAGAAAATTACAAGGACCAGTTTTGAAGCGTTCAAGGGACGTGCTATATTTGGAGTCGTAGAATCAAAGTGACGAAAATCCACCACGGGTAGGAGATGAGGGAGGTGGCCGGCGGCGGTGGTCGGCGGAAGGGCGAGGTGTCTATTGGTGGGAATTTGGAAGGAAGCAGGGGAAACAGGGAAGGTTTAGGTAATTTTATAAAGAAAATTTAATTTATTTTTAACTTAGACTCAATAATAATAAATAAATTTTAAAAAATATAAAATAAATTATAATAAATTATTATAAAATAAAAATAATCGAGTCTCAATTCAAATGACATTTTTAATTTTACTTAACTAACTCAAAAGTAATAACTAATATGTTCTAACGTAATAAACAACATAAAATTAATTTTATGATTTACTAAAATTAAAAAATAAGTTAATTCATTTTACTACTATGTTTATAACATCATCACTGTATATTTGCGTACATGTGACTTTAATGGCTCGTAACTCATAGCCGACATCGGCTCAACACGCTTATTTTAAAATTGACTGAACTAAAAATAACATTCGAACAGACCAGTTTTAATTATAAAATCCTGAATCGAGTAGTGGGTTTTAAAGGATGTCTACACAGAAATGATATTCTTTTGGGGATTAAGCAATGTGGTGGCCAAGACAAAATTTGGACAAAAAAAGGTTTTCTTTCTTTGAAATTGAGATAAAGATGGAAAAGAAGGAGACTAGGGAGGAAGAAAGAGTGTGGAATTGAAAGTTGTTAATTTTTTAGATTTATTTAATATGAAGGTTTATTTTATTTTATTTTATTTACAGGCAATTTGTAGAATCAAAGCCCACAAGGACTAGCTGCACTTTTGATTTCTAACATTTCAGTCCAGCAGTAGAGAAATTTTGTATGGATGATCGAGAAGCAGACAGCAAGATAGGTATACTACTTTCATAGTGTTTTTTATTGAGCTTTTAGTTTTTTTAGTTGGATAAGTTGACTGTTTTTCTCTGTTCAATGCTTTTTGTTTCAGTATTAAATTTTTTTGTCAGGTCGCTTAATTATATGGGATTGTTATCATGGGATATATGTTAAGACTCTTTGGCATATTCATATTAGTGATTCTGTTTTTTCTATGTACAGGTTTTGCATGTAGAACGGAGTAAGAGTTTTTTTTTTAAACCCTTTCAGGAGACAGTTTAGAATTGTTCTGTTATGAAAATCTTCATATTGTTTTTTTTCATAGCAAAATCTTCGTATGTTACAATACTTTCATGTTACAACTATGTCAGCTCAATGACAGTGAGACCACACAGGCTCAACTATGTGCAGTATGTTTGTCCTGCATCAAGCTTTAGCCTTCAAACCTTACCTATAGTTCTGACCAGTGCAATAAAAATGAGCCATGGTGCCTGGGGAGCCGATTGTAGGTACTTTGGCAGAATCTTGAATGTTGGTGCATAAATTTTTTAGATATTCTCAGCAATATTTGCACCTTAATGTCCGATGTAACAGCCAAACACAGCCCAGAAAAGAAACATAACAAGCATACATAGCCAAAACTTGTTCATATCTGCACACCTTCATTCATTGTGAACCAGGAAAATGATGTCATGGGGACCATTCTCCAGAAAAAAACTTGCAAACTAAGACTCAAAACTCTTTTAAGAAGCAGGGGCCTTTCTTCACCAATGGCTCAGTAAAACCTGGTTTCGCCTTCCCATTCCTGTGCGTTAATTAGCAACAATAGACATGCAATCTAATCATAGTGAATCTCCTCCCTACCAGAATTACAGATCAAGCTCTGCAATTCCAGTCCCATAATTAGTTAATTACTTCCCTGCTACTGTATGCAATTTCTAGTTATAAAGAATTCACACCTAACCCCACCCTTTTGTCTGGCTTGATCATAATGCGGAGATGAACTATGAATACAAACTTTCATGTGATAGACCCAGAAAGTATATATTAATGGCATTGGAGGGTAATGGACATATGTTATAAAGAAATCTGCGAAGAGTCCAATCTACACAATTTCCAAGAAAAACTCGTAACGTTCATGGATTGGTGCTTGTTCACACTTGCTTTGTAAATGGCCAAACATAATGAGCGTACCCGTTTCTCTGCACTATACAGCCTTGCTTCTGATTCATCAACCACCCTCCCACTGTTATGTAAATCCGACAAGATCCTTTTTACGAACTTAGCTCAGATTATCACCTTATCAAGTGTACAAGAACTCCATCTCCCTCTGATATCATACCCTCAACACTGGACCAAAGGATTCGGTTTGCTTAGCCATGGATCCAATATATGTTGCTTGTGTCTTATGAAAAGTGACTGCCCAACCGGAGAGCGGACAGCTAATGGGGGAGGTTGGACCCAACAACAGCAGAGTGATTGGTTGTGCACAAGTTTCAGGGATTTGGCAACTTGTGAAGGGCCCCCTTGAAAAAGGTTGATGGATTTAGGCCAGTCCAAGGGAAGATCCGATCCTTTTTGAACCTTCGATACGTTCATGGGTTGGCGCATGGAGCCAAAACCTTTTCCGCAGGGTTGGTTGGATCTTCAAACAAGTCGCAATCTATTGCAGGCAAGGCATGGTGGCGGTTTTTCTTAGTCCTTTGTTACTTTCTACTTGGTTAATCCATGACACTTACACTTTGATCTGCACCATGTACGCAACAGTACCGGTTTCTACCTCAAGAAAAATACATGGAGAGTACGTAACATGGTGTGTAGATCAGAGATGGCTAGGCAGATGAAACAATATAGTTTCTGGTTTGGGAATGCTTCCACTATAAGGATACCATTATCGCAATGGAAATGATGATTTCTTCAAAAAAATGTTACTCACATTCTGACAAGGAATGCAAATTCCATGGGCCATCTCTCTTGAAAAGCATGATTAGAGATGATCAAATCTGACACCATTTGATCCATCTCAAATGTTAAATCTCTTTAAGGTGCAAATCACGAATTGGGTCCTTCAGAAAACACAAGGCCAATAGCGTCTAAACGCGCAGTTGGTTCACAAACTATGCAAGAGACCCAGAAAGATGAAGAATCTTGCTGGTCCACCTAACATGGTGGACGGATTAAGGCCAAGAAGGCATTCATGGCTGCTTTTGCAAAAATGGTGAAGATGCCTCGACCAGGACTGCTGCCAAAATTTCCTGTTAAGTACCAGAAATGAGGCCAATGGTTTCTCTTTCGCATAGACAAAAAAATGTTGAGCTTTGTTTGAGTTTAAACATGCATGATCATCAACGACATCATAGCCGGGGATCTTGATGGCGTGCAGAGAGATGTTGGTTGAAGTCTAGGATATGCAGGAGCTGGATTCCAGAGGCGTTTGATCTCCGGAAAAGTCTGAGTCTTTGTCTTCCTCTCCTTCCACTCACCTTCCTCGGACACGGTACTTGGGTTTGTTGTTAGGGAGAGATCTCGGGAGATGTTTGGTCTCAAATCTTGCAAAACTAAAAAACCTCTTTTGAGTGAGTTCTTGGTTGGCCCATTGCTTGTCCATCAAAGATCCGATCTCTTGATTGGTTGTTGATAAGCCTACCCCGCCACAAGTCTGTCCACGTCGTGCTCCTCCCTCAGAGAAGAAGACTGTCTGAAGCTTCTCTCGAATACTACTTACTGCCCCCGTGCATGGTATTTTTTCATGGGTTTCTGTGTCGACTTGTTGTTCACGTTGGTGTTTGGATAGCATATGTTGTAGTGAAGAGATTTCGCGCTTCATTTGCAACATGTCTGCGAGTATGTTCACCCGGAAAGATGGCAAGAAGGGTAAGTCGACGAAGCAGCAGAGGAAGAAGAAGATACCGCAAAGGGGACTTGGAGTGGCGCAGCTTGAGAAGATTAGATTGGAGGAGCAGCAGAACAGACAAGCTTTAGCAGGGCCGTCTTCATGCTTCATGGTTCCAATACACCCCAACTTCAAGCCTGCTATGCCCATTCCAAGCTTGGAGCTTTTCAATCCTTGCCCATCTGGAGATGTTGCAGCAACTACCATATGGTTCCCTAGTCCGGGGAGCGGTGGCTCTGGGCTGTTACAGCAGCCGCCCCCTTCAAATCTTCATCAATGGTAAGCCTAATAAGAGTTCAATACAGACATATTCATTGATGATAGAAGTTCATTCTATCAAAATGAAGTCCATTCTATGCAGGTGAAAGTGTCGTCGTCACTGTCAATGGAGCCCCCTTCGAACCAAATATACGTCAATTGCAGCAACTTGGCTCTTCCAAAACATAACAACAAAGAGGAGGTCCGTACTTGCATCATACTCTGTTACTTGTAATCTTATTTTATGCCTGCCCATGTTCATATGAAGAAGTAAAGTTGAGTAGTTGTAGTCATATGTGTGGCTTTGTTTTTTGTTGTTTTGGATCAATGGTTGTCCCTAGTTAAGCAATTGGGATGATTATTTTGGAGATAGTTGTTCACGTTAAAGGGTAGCTTTGGTTATAATGTAGCGTAGATTGTTGGCGTGAAGCGTCCATGGCCATTCTCGCATGACAATCCTCCTGGTAAAGCCTTCTCCCCAAGCAAACTTGCTGCATTTCACCCTTCTTTGTGCAGATGGAATGATTCATCAAACCGGCATCTTGGCAAGCTCAAACTTGAAGGAACAGCAAGCTTAAGGTGCATCAACCACCCTCTTATTTACCTCTCCCCCATTGAGGACATGATGTCTGGTTGTTGGCTCATGCTATTTTTCTTTATCTCTCACAGAGGTCAAAACCAGTGTCCTAGCTCAAGCAGCAATATTGCTCATTGCAAAGAACCGAAGGCTACTAATGGTAGCAAACGGAATGTATCTCTTGATGGTGCATTTCTCACACTTGCCACGCCCAGAGAAGAGTCAAAGAAGCCTTTGCCTGTGCCATGCCGAGTAACACAAAGCTCAAAGCCATATATTACATTTTCTGCACATTTCATAAGAAGAGAGAATTTCTTCTGACCTGCTTCATTTTGGGGTTCTTTAATGGTGCCCAATGCAGGGAAGCATGCATGGTGAAACCATCAAGCCAATTTGCCCATCTCAACCAGGCCGAGAAGGGCAAACTCAAGTGCCCTTCTACAGCTTTTTACCTGTGAAAGACGATGGCAATGCAGAGACTCCAAATGGTCGTGTTAGAGATGAAGCAGAGATCCTTGATCTAAGACTCAAGCTATGACAAATGGATAAGAAGAAACTTAGTTGAGGTTCGATCTTAATTTGTTTAAATACACTTCTACAGTATTTTATCCCAAGGATTATCAATGCAAATTTGCTTTCACTTCAAATTACTACAAGACCATGCCTGCTAAATTTCAACTTCATTTGCAGCCCAAAAATTCTTCTCCCCACTAAATACACTTGCCAGTAAAAATTTTTACACAACATTTGAAGTCGTCACGTCCTGCTATACAATTCTCATGAAACCACAACTTCACCCTTATGAAGGGAATTAGACAAGTTCCTCCTACCAACACAAAAAGAATTTTCTCTATTCCAAGGATATAGTACCAACACAGACACCATTAGTTCTTGATTCGTAATCTTGCAGCTGAAAATGTCAGGAAGGAATCAATGTAACAGAAGTTGTGAACGTTCCTATTTGCATCCTCCAAAATATTATTTCTCCAATGAGTTACTCTTCATCCAAAATTCAGGGAAAACACAAACCATAAGGCATCAAGACTAGAGCGTAGAAATCAAAACATGTAATCATTTTTATGGAGGGAGATTTTTTAGATAGTGCCTGCAAATCAAGCGCTTCACATAGGAATGATCCATATGCTGCATATTCTTGGAAAGAAATAAGTCGTATTGGTCCTTAGGCTATTTCTGAGTGTAGAAGTGAGGAACGGCTTCCATTAGCCAAGAAGGATCAATAGCAATGACCATTCGCATGTATAGCTTGTCCGTTGACACCAATGTTTGATATATGACCCATTTCGGATTAACTCTGCAATATACATGATGCAAAAACTTAATTGAAGCTGTTCACTTAGTTCAGAGTATTTTGAAGTTAACAAAAAATGGAATGACAGGAACCACATTTATGACGCAAACCAAATGATAGTAAATATCTAAAATTATGGTAAAAATGATCGATCAATAGAAAATAAAGAAGAAAAATGCTATTTCTCGTGGGACAGAATAGCAACCAGCCTGCTTACTGGACAACCACACAATGCAGAAAAGACATCACACATTATAGAAAAGTAAACAGAAATCCATCCACAACTAACTGACGATTTATTTTTTCCATCAACATACTGCAGAATTTGTGATTAACGAAAAATGTAGAAACGCATGAAGTAACACTTGTAAGATTTCATAGATTTTGTACTGTCGTTTATGGCCTTTTCATGGAAGTTTGAAGCTTTGTTTCCTACCACTACTAAGGCTTGGTGTTTTCCCAGTATCTCAGCTAAATTAGATTATTAATCATCCCAACCATGTAATGTATTTAGCTAACTTATCCTTGTCTTAAGAAACTCATAATTCATGCATTTGAGGCAATTTTTAGGGAAAAACACGGATAGACCAACAAAAAATCTTTCCAACATTAAATCCAATAACAAGGGGTAGTTCAAGCACAAAAGTAGGCAGTAAGTTACTAGGGCCAACTACCTGAACAGAACAGATGATGGATAAATGTATGCTTCCTCTGAGGTCCTGAAAGTCTTGTACATCCCACCCTGAGAAAATTCCTAGCAGAGCACAAAGCATAAAAACAATACCAACAGCACACCACCAATAATTCAGTTAAATAAAAAAAGAAATATAGTGAGTCACTTTGCCAAAAAAAGACGAATAAATTTTTTTATCAAGGACATTGGTGTATTAATATGAACAGCCACACAATTGGCCAACGGTTACATATCACCTACATAAAATATAAATACACATTAAAGAGCAAGGAAATAAATGGCTGATCTTACAGAAGGCATGAGCAAAGTTGTGCTCCTATATGATTTCGTTTATGTGTATTAAGTTTCTTAATTTTTCTTTTCTAGGTTAACTGAACTCAAAATGGAAGACATCAACAGGCCATAGTTGGAAGCACAATGTGAAAAGTCAAACATACTTCTAGTCGACATGCATTGGCGAAGAATCCAGCAATTATAGCATCTTGCAATATCTCAGTGTCTTTTTCACAAGTTTTCATACCAATACCAACCCTTCCCAACAATCTTCGAAGTTCCTTTCTTACATCAAGCAATTTCTTCAATGTATTACAAAATAGAACACAAACACAAAACATAAAAAGCATATCACAAACAAAGCAAAAATTCCAAGAGGATCCTATAGTAGTTTGGTCAAGTAAAAAAAAACTATTAGAAAAAATCCTTCAAAGATCAAGTATCATAAAATGAAAAAAATAGCAAAAAAAAAGAAGAAGAAAAGAAAAGAAATAACCCAGGCTGTTGACTACTTTTTCTCCAATTTTTGTAGAAAGTTCATTTTTCACATATCTTTGCTAATGCTTGACCCTAGATTAGGTGATCAATCATCAAAAACAAAGCGTTTAGAAATGCAAAAAGACTTATTGATACCCAGAAAATAGCCACAAAAAACATGGAAAGATTTGATAAAAGAATCATCCACATAATAGAACTGCAGTGAGAGAAAATGCTCAGTCAATTGGGAAGTTGACAGAAGCATCAAATATATTTCTCCTGTCCTTGATGTACAAAGGCACTTTTTGCTTTTAAAACATCAATGCTTGGGAATTCTCAAAACTGTTAAGTGCCTTGAGTGTCATTCTAACAGGTAGTAACTTAATCATTATTCTGAAAGAAAGAAAACAGACTCGATAACGACATTGTCATTCTCTATCAAACAAAATATCTGCTAGGGCCTGAACACACAAAGCCATCTCCACTACCAGCAGGCCGTTTTTGACAACTTTGATTAAGTGGAAATACATAATCAAATAACAACGTACTATGCCTTGATAATTTATGAAGTTATTGTGACAAAATTGAGAAGATTTGCCAGATTGAAGGAACCACTTATATATGTTAAGATAAGTCACATGGTCGCCCTGCAGAGAATGATTCCGGGTTTATTAGAAAACAGAAATGAATAAAATTCACAACAATGCCAAACTTTGCTCATTAAATTAAAATATAAATGTTAATATAAATTGAAAAGGAGCATGCTGGCAATAATGTTGATCTTGAACTCATTTTCCCCCATCTGGAGATTGCACCAAGGTGGGACTCAGTTAAAAACATGCCACTTGCTTCTTCCATGGGTTTTGTAGCAACATCTTGTATGTGAAAGCAACCAATTGAGGATACAAATCCATGTGATTGACCTAGCCTAACTAAGATGAGTCGCAAAACCAAGTGTTTTGAGAACATTTACCACAAAAGCCTTGTCCATTGTTCAAGAGTTCAATCAAAGTAGAAAATAGCACCATAAAAAGTGTTTCGAACCTACTAAACGGTAAACCCATAAGTCTACGTATGAAACTAAACATAACAAAAATAAAAATTCAGTACCTCGGCGACAGCAAATCTTAGTTTGGCTTTGTCAAACTCCTTAGATTATCCTCTCATGGAAACCTACATCGACTGCAAAAGATCTATATTTAGTTTGTCTTTGTCTAGTTTGATGACAAAAAAAGGTCAACAGCACTAATTAGGTACTCATAAGCTTCAATACATATTTCCTACTTCAGTTAATGGTAAAATGTACCAACCTTAATGGAAAGGACTACAGCTATTGTTATCACCTCCTGGTGCATCCAAGTGAATCACCTGCCAATATCATTTTTGAGATCATTGGATCCTAAAAAAGCAAAGAAATATTTTTTAAAAAATTTAGAAAAACAAAGACATAAAAGCTCGTTCACTAAGTGAACACAAACAAAAATTATCAAATGGAACTGCAAGATTCGTTACAGCAAGAAAAAACACATTTACATAACACATAATCCAAAAACCTTGCCAACAACATTTGTGGAATGTCTCAATAAGGAAGTTTGACAGCTTAACACAAAAGTATAATCATTCAGTAATGTTATATCAAACATTGTAAAAGGTAGATGGATTGCCATACCAATGGAATTTCAGCAACCTGAAAACCAGTCGTAGAAGTAAGTTTAGCATCTTTATCAAGGACGTCTAGTGAGTAAAGCACATCCAGGGCTCTTATCATGGATTCTGGTGAAGAAGATGCTGGCCAATCAAAGCCCAAGATATTGTCTATGCCTAGAGCCTTTAGCTGCATTTCATTTAAACCCATGAGACTATACATATCACACATATTTGATTGAACGTTGACATAACATGATTGTTTCAGTCACCACCATCACCTACTTTATGCTATCTAGGTTGGCAGTGATAGTATGATTTTTATCATCGATCGATTGCTTTCATACTTAAAGTTAATGAAACAAAATCCATCAAAAAAGTAGTGACAAACATTTTGGCAGATACATACTTGAGGCAAAGGAAAAATAAGATGTATTTTAAACATTATATGGTGGTAGGCATCATAAAAATTGAGGGAAAATTAATATAGTCATAATCCACCATCCACTACAAGCACAACAAAAACTAGTTTGCTTTACAGGGAAGCATGACACTAGATCACAAGAAATCAAAATAAAAACCGCATGTCTCAAATGTCATATGTTAAATATAAAGTTAGTATCATATTACTATGCATGGCAAGGCGTTCAGACAGAAATCAAATGCAAAAACGACATTACAAAGTTCCATACCCCATTTCACGTACAGCTACATCCTTTACATGAACAACACAAGAAACCAAATTTGATCTTTGCATTTCTGGAAGCCCTTCTGCGGCCATTTCTTTCATATAATAATCTTCTATATATAACCTAGTAAATTGCCTTTCTTGTTAGCAGATAACAAGCAACAGAAAAAATATATCTACAGAAACACCATGCATACTAGGTATTGTCGTTCAAGCTCAAGCTATGTGTACAAGATAAATCAACATAGGGCACAAATTTTCATTTTGAGTAAAAGCAACTCGGTATAAATGCTATCTCATGCTTTTAGCAATTATGATCCATGGCAGGACAAGGCACTAAAGCACCTACTACAACAACTGTAACCCTTAATCCCAAACATACTGAACGGATAAAGAGTTAAAAAATTCAAGTCAATGGCCGAAAATAAACTCTTATTTCTGAAAATAGGAAAAAAATGAAAAAGAATAAAAAATAACCGTAAAAATCTCCCTTGATGCTAGAAGAACAAGAATACTGTACCTGAAGCAATCTCCAGGTCACACTCATCCAGCTCTACCGGCCCTTTGTCTGGCAGAAGCCTTGGATACAGGAGAAACCACTAAACTCTCTATATCAGAAATCGAACTAAAAAAAAAGTTACACAATGGCAACCAGCTTATGGCAACTAAAATACAGAGAAACCTCATGGCTGAAAGAAATGAGGATAACATTACTGGATTATAATATCGCTGCTTTGAGAAGGCACTGTCCACGACATATACCACGCCCTAGCAGTTTGCCAAGAAAGTAAAAGGGCAAAACCATTAATTAACTGTATAACTAGAACAAGTTCTGAGAAGCTATGTAGAAAATGAGGGCCACCTTATTACCTCTAGGATCAACGAGGTCTCAGCAATATTTGTTGCTATTATAACTTTCCTCTAGCCTTTTGGTGTGGGCATAAATACAATGTCCTGCAGGCAAGGAAAAGATCAATCCAGAACACAAGCAAGTTCTATCTAGTCAAAGTTGTGTAAAATACAGAACATTGCACCTCCAGAAAATCTCACCTGATCTTTTCGTGATAGTCCAGAACACAGGGATAGTGGAATCAAGCCTGAGTATAAATTTAACGAAACAGATCAAAATGAAGAGAATTTTTTTCACAGAAATATACAAGAGATACAGGCAGCAATATTTGATAGGAAGTGTCAGATTAAACACACTACGTAAATAGCTTGAAGAAGCCACACACCAAGCGCTCGCTTAAAGTTAGTTTTTCCCAATTGCTTCCACTTCAATTAGACAAGTGTAACTTCCCAAGGCTGTTAGTGCAGTCAAACTACTTAGGGACACAAAATTTTTCACATCCATTGTCTTTTTGAACTGCGAACTTAGATTTTTATTTGTTCCCTAGAATCCCCAAATAAATTTCCCCTCGTGAATGGCTGTATTAGGAGCATCCCAGCAAAAAACTTGTCACTTGATTTTATATGTATTTGTTCATTGATTATAATGTCCAAGCGAAGTACTTGGAGATAAATCATCCATCTCACCAACCTTATCCCATCCTAGCCAGGATGAGGCATGCATGGTGATGACAAAATTTTCCTGAAACCTTTTAATCCACTTTTCCTAATGAGGACAAGCCAAGAAAGGAGATAATTACTAAATGAAGAGGACAAACTCGAACAGAAAATAGGGAAGTAGATGGGTAAGAAAAGTGACTACTTAACCAATGGACTCAACTGTTTAACAAGAAAGCCCTCACGCCAAGTTTATAGAAAACAGTTAAATTCTAATAGAAGCAAGTTTCTGAGTACTTTTAACTAGAATAAGAATTATTTAATAGAGATTCTACAGCATCAATAAATTTACCGAACTTCCTACAAACATGAATTTGGGTGTTGTTACCGATTAATCATCCGAGTAAGGCTGGGTCAGTGGCATGGATATTGTTACTGTTTGATTACTTTTACACATAAATTGATGAAACAGCAGCATGAAAAAACAATGTGACAAGATTTAACATAGGATGCCCTCGAAGTTATATGGTAAATAATGAAATCTGTGTTGAAATTATAAGTCATTGCATAATATTCCTTTTCAGATATTGAATGGGTAGCATGAGATGATTGTCGATTCATAAATAAAAATAGTCATCTTCCTTCAACAAAATCATATTCCAAACATACAACCGGTTACAGACCACCCACTTCAAAATAGAAATAAAATATATAAATAAATAAAACATGGCGCCTTCCGATTAAGATTGGCAGATTCTTCCGACAGCAACTGAACCATAGTATCAATATCATCTTGACCGGTTAGAAATACCAATATATCCCCCATGGGTTCCTAGATAGCAAAGGCATCAATAATAAAGTCAAGTAATACATCATCATCTAGCAAGCCAAACAGCTGGAGAGTCATACCAACAGTTTTAAAGGTAGTCAGTATGATTACACAAAAGTACCATCAATTACTTCAAAACCGAGGTTATAACGGAAAATTGAGCTCACTTGATCATGACTAGCCATGACAGTCGAAACGGCAGTTCACAAAATCCGATGTAGGTTGCTCAAGATAATGTACTTCAACAGTAAATCCTCTACACTGAAATTATAAGCTATGGAATAACTTTCACAGTGTAAACACAAACACAGCTACGAAACAGGAGAAAATTTAGCAATGCATAACTATACCTCGACAGATAGTACTGCTGGCACCTTACTGGGTTCATCATCTTCAGAGATTTTACCCCATCGTTTTTTACTGTGGTTGGACAAAAAACACATATAACGACAAGTTTCATCTTCCATATTTAAAAGCCATATGGAGATTGCAAACTAAGCAACTGGAAGTTTGGAAGTAAAAAGGTTGTACAATTATCATTACAATGATGTGAAGACCTGGCATCAAAAAAATTATACAAAGGTTTTGCCTCAATTGTCGCAGACAATATAATTAGGCGCAGATCAGGTCTGTGGTGCTGGATCTGTGGTTCATTAGTAGAGATAAGACCACAGAACATAAAACATGAGCACCTTTCAAAGGAAATTGGAACCAAGGCTGAAAGATCTCTGTGAAAATTATTGAATTACCCAGCATAATTTACATGAATTTTTAAGAAGTCCAAGTAACATATCAGTAGCAATTGATCTCTCATGAGCTTCATCTACCATAATGACACTGGTCCATGCAAATCATAAGCGCAGAGAAACACAGGTGAGAGAAATTGAGCAAAGTGAAAGTTAACAGTGGTGGCAAAAATATATGCCCATTGCTCGTAACATTCCAGTAGGTTATTGACCAAATAATATGAGAACACAAACCATTTGAAATAAACAAACAATTGCCCATACTTCGTCAAAAGAGGGTCATCCATCATTTCCCTAAGAAGCACACCATCAGTAAGAAATTTTATCCCTGTGACATCCTGCAATGACCGAATTATACTTATCAAGTACAGATGCTTTTTCCAACATCATGATCATTTTGGATCTACCTAACAACAAGTGAACTTAAATCGACCTCATAGAAGAGAAGACAGAGATGATACTCTTCAAATAAAAGATAACCAAAAGAAAAACCCTGCTCACCAGATTTGTCACATCTTCAAAACGTATTGTATAGCCAACTTGCTCTCCAAGTCTGACTCCCATCTCTTCAGCCACTCTTGAAGCAACTGACTGACAAATTCATCATCAACAATAGCTATTGAGTAATTAAAAGGAATGACAAATACTATTTTCAGAATTTTGCTTCACACTTATTACAAGCTCATTTTAGCACGAATATCCAAGCTTGTCAGCAATTTTAACGGTATGTAAAAAATAGGTTAAACAAACGTCATGAACTCAAACAAACACTACAGAAGCAACATTCAGCACAGCAAAGTAACTCACTCCGATTCACTATTTGCATATAAAAGCAATCTCTTTGCAAATAAGCAACAAACAAGTTATCTTATTTCGTGCCCAACCTTTTTCCAACAACTTCCAATCATTCGAGTGTAACCTATAAAGGTATAGAAAAGAGCGCACCTGAACCGCTATCCGCCCGGGCTGGGTGCAAGAAATCACCCGGCCACCGTCCGCCCATCCGGCTTCATTGAGGTACTAAGCAGAGCACCAAACAATCAGAAATCGGGAACGGTGCAACGCCAAAAACAATAGAAACGACAAACAAAGAGTTGAAGAAGAGAGAACAGCACCTGGGGAATCTGAGTGGTCTCCCCGCCGCCCGTCTCCCCAACCACGATCGTGGTCGAATGCGTCTCGACCAAGTACAGAGTGGCCGTCCCGTATTTGTACACCGGCAGCCTCTGCCGCTGCTTTTCGAAGCTAGCGTACCCATAGCTGGGACGAAATGAAAAAAAAGCGCGGAACTTTGCGAACCGTTTTCGCTCAAACGAAAAACAGGGTGGCGATGAAGAGGAGGGGAGTGGTGGGAGTTACCCGCAGGAGGAAGGGGGAGAGGTGAAGAAGAGGACGCCGCCTTCTTCGTCGTCGGCGATGCGGACCCGGTCCTCCGGAGCTCTGCGACATTGGTGCTGGCGCGGAAGGCGGGTGCAGCGGGTGCGGAGGAGAAGGGATTTTGAATGTGGGCCCCCATTTTGGGCCCATTGCGAGTCCCAGGAGTTTAATCTCCTAATTAGGAGTGTCAAGATGAGCTGATTAAAAGTTAAAAATATTTTACTAAAAAATACTTTTGATGTCCAACTATCTCGTTTCTTTATTATTATATATATATATATATAATTTAATATAAAAAACTATATTATTATATTATTTTATCGAGTCGAGTTCGAGTCGAGCTATGAATCAAGTTCGAGTCAAGATTTAAATTATAACCGAGTCAAGTCGAGTTGAACATGACCTTACTTAAGCTCGGCTTGTAAGATTTGAGTTTGAGTCGAGCATTTAAATGTCAAGTTTTGAATCAAATCAAACTGAATTAAACGCTAAATACTCACGAGTTGGCTGATTCAATTAACAACTCTACCAGAACGTACCAAAGTTAACGAACGAAGCAAAAAAGAAAAAGTGCTTTCCTTGAAATAAATAAATAAATAAATTTCTGAATTAGATAACTCTTTTCTCCTGAATTAGATAAAAATATTGTTATCATCTAATCATTTTTATAATTTAAAGACTCATTAACATTATTGAGAGAGAAGAAACAAATTGAGATTTATTAAGGCCGATGTTATAAGTTTCGGTCACCTCATCAATATATATATATATATAGTTGACATATTAAAGTAATAACGGTGTTAATATTGATTATTTTTTAAAAAAATTGTTTATTAAAAAAATTTATAAAAAAAAACAAAAGAGAAATAACCCAGTCTTATTAACTAACTTACTTAATAATATAATAAAAATTAATTAATTAAATAATCTGGACTTTCCCTTAAATGAAAAAAAGAAAAATAAAGTATAAGCTCCTCCCCTTCCTTCCTTCCCTTCCTTCCGCTCCACCTGCCCCCCGATCCAAATTTCGACGCCAAACCCTAGCCCTAACCCCGTCGGATCTCCACCCTACCCCTGCCATGTCCGATGGCGACGACCACCCTCCCTCTCCCCGACCCCGGCCCCGGCCCCGGCCCCGTCCGCCACCCCGACCACGACGACTACCACGACCACGACCACGACGATTCCTCCGCCGCCGCTCCTGCCCCTGCCGATCCACCGGCCGCCCCGCCACCGGCCGTCCGGCGGCCTCAGAAGCGCAAGAAGCCCATGTCGGTGCGCCACCGGGCGGCGATGGAGAAGAAGCTCCGCTCGCTCAAGGGCCGGTTGCACCCGGTCCCGTTCCTCCCCCGAAAAGCTTGGATCTTTCCCGGCACGAGGCGCTTTTCCGGCGGCTGGGGCTGTGGGACTTCGCCCACCTCGTGCTTGATCGCGAGATCCGGGGGATCTTCTCGCGCTCCTCGTGGCCAACTTCAACCCCGCGAATCGGTCGAGCGTGGTGAACGATTTCCGGATCAAGGTGAGCCGGGCGGATCTTGCGAGGGCGTTGAAGCTCCCGGTGAAGAAGGAGAAGGCGGCGTTGGAGATTCAAGACGTGGAGGCGGCGGACGACCGGCCGGCGATGGCGGCGGTGGAGGACTTCATCTCCTACTACGTTCTGCTGCACGAGGAGGATACTTGGATGATGCCCGACGAGGTGTCGAACTGGGTGAAGGTGATCAAAGAGGGGCAGCCGCAGAAGCTCGACGTCGCGGGGCTCATCTGGTTCATGGTGGAGAGGGAGCTCTCGCAGGGGCAGCAGCTCGAGTATTGCTACTACGCTTCGCATTTACAACTTTTGATGAAATTCCAGCGGCCGGAGCTCTTCCTGGAGGAAGCGGTGGTGGAGGAGAAGGCGGTGGTGGAAGAGAAGGCGGTGGTGGAAGAGAAGGCGGTGGTGGAAGAGCAAGCGGTAACCGGAGGCCGAGAAGGGGGAGGCCGAGATTGAGGTTATCGGTAGCGGGGTGGAGGATGTGAAGTTGCCGGATGCGGCAGATGACGCTCTGGATACCGAGCTTAGTCTTCGGTATGATAAGGTCGAGGGTGATAATGAGCAGCAGTTTGTGGGCAGTGATGATCAAGTGGAGTTGGATGTGTGCAAGCAGCAGGAGGAGGAGGAGGTGGAGAATTACCCAGACTGGGTTTTGCAGGGTAAAATGAACTCCAACGTTGGCGAGCACCACCTGCGACGTTGCGACTCATTGAATATCAAGGAGGAGGAAGAGGAAGAAGGGAGATTCGATATGCATGATAAGTTTGCCCGCTTGGATAGTTTGCGTTCCTCCGATCTCATTCAGGACATGGGCGCGAATGATGGATCATTCAACATTCCCATGGAGCTCATTGATTCTCAGTCGGGTGGCTTGATGGGTTCAAGGATGGAACTTCTGAAGAACATGTCTGTGAACTCGCTAAGCCATGGAGGTCCTTCGGTTTTTGAAGATCCTGATAGAAGAGGAGCACATGAGGAGGATGACGCTCCTCATTTTTCCCGTGGTGATCCGTCGGGAAAGATTGGAAGCGATGTGCCATGGGATAATAGGTATTCCAGCTTTGACATATGCATTAACCAGACGCAGGTGTTTCTTTCGAAAGCGAAGATTATGTATGAAGAGAAGGAGCACGAGTGCAACAGGGCTCATATGCAGATTCAGACATTGAGCCAAGCCGTCCACGAGCGGGATGAGTACATCCGATCTCTTGAGGCTGCAAAGATTGAAGAACTAAGTAAAAGAGAGTTGGACATCTACCGTTTTCAGAGGGAGTTTGGAGTCATGACGGAGTTGCTGCATGGCTATAAGAAGGCTTTGCGGATGACCCAGAAGGCATTTGCTGAATACAGGGAAAATCATAAGCAGCAGGAGGATCCCTATATAAGGATGTTGATGGTTCTGGGGGTCTCGTTCTCAGCGCTGGTGATTTGGAGAAGTTGAGACTGGAGAAAGAAGAAGAGGAAAAGGCTAAGCGTGGTTTGCTCGAGGAGATGATCAGGAAGTGTCAACATGACGGGGATGAAATTTTCAATGCGCATTTTGAACAAGTGCGTCTGCTGGCCGAACGTTTGAAGATAGTGGAAGAAGGGGTCGAAACTGTACGAGGAATACGTAAATGCAAGGAACCAAGCAGAACATTGAGCTAGTCTTCCCAAACAGCTAGTGACAGGTCTGCTTTATATGACTCGATTTTGGCAAACCAAGTATGCTTTGTCCTCTAGGTTGATTATTATGTGAAAGCTGGATTCTTTGCATGCTAAATGTAATACACTGGCGATAAAATTGCTCATGCAAAAGTTCACAATGTTGTTGCATCTGTTTTTCAAGATCTTCTAAGCAAACTGTACTCACTCTCTGCGGTAACTTCCTCATCTATACTTCTAGCATGGATTACAATTCGTGAAACGTGGGTATGTTGCTTCAACCTATCATCGTCCTTTTTGCTTTTGCAGTACGAACTATTCTTTTAGATTTTCTTCATTATAATGCTACAGTTCCTTGTGAGCAAATATTATTGAAAAGCGCTGGTTTCCAATTTGCCCTTCCCCTTGCTCATTATGTAGGTGAGTGGCATAAGGCAGTGTTGTAATGCCTGAAATTTAATGGACCTGTTTGCTTTATGTATCAAATGAAATTGAATGGTCTGGGAAACCTTTCCTTCTGAGTTCTGACTACTGAAACAAATTGTCAAAAGTTAAAAAGCACAAGAAATTAAGCTCTATCAATGACACCATGCCTGCTAATTGTGAAGATGGATTGGTAAGGTGAACCTGTGATAAGAAACTAATGCAAATGATGACATATTATGAGCAAAACTACCAAGTACTAACCATGTTGAGTACATGAATCATATTTTCCAAGCTCAAAAAAACCTCGACTGTCCTCATCCGATTTCGTCGGCTCTTTGTTTTTTTTTTGTCAACATGACTTCGTCAGCTCTTTGCAGCTTCAAGGATCGATTTTGGGGCACAAAAATGATGCTGTGAATATGGGACGCTCTTTCGTTCGCAAAAGAGATTGAGGACAGATAGATGTTTTGGAGCCCCCGCCCCCCCCCAAAAAATAAAAGAACACGAGGAATCACATAAATAAGACCAAAAAAACGATGGTGAAAGCTATGCATATAAATTCAGACTCCAACTCCATGAGAAGGTCCAGGAAAGAACTGACAAAAGCACGAGAGCGGTAACCCAAGAACATCAACAAGAACTGGAACTGAAATGGAGTGGGATCAATCCGGCGACGAAGAGGGGTCAAGTACCATCTGCTCCTTCTATGATAAATGTGGTCGCGGTGGATATAAAATGGGAGTTGCTCTGATTTAATTAATTGTCAAAGCTGTCTTTTACGCTCTACCAAACATGCAAGTCTGGAGATTTCTTTCTGGAGTTCTCATTTGCAGCTAGGTGGGGTGGCGGATTGGATGACAAGGAAAGGGACGATTGAGGTGGTGATGACTGATGACAATTATGTTCATGCAAAAGCCTTCGCGTTGAGAAAAAAACTATGCAATTTTTTTGTGGTAAATATTGATTTAAGATGCAGAAGCACAAAAAACTTGGGTAATTGTCATTGTACAACAAAAAAATTGATTCATATATTAGTTCTATAAATTGCAAGAAATCATCATTACTTCCATTATAATTGACAACACTACGCGGCATTTTACCAGCTGGCCTTGCATGCAGATGAATTCCGTACGACGAGATCACCTCCAAAAGTCAACTGCTTCAAGAATTTAGTGTACATTACGAATGTTAAAATTGCGTTTTCAGTTATCAAATCTACAAGGACCTCTCGCTTTGGGTGCAAGGATGTTCGACGATGGTTCAAGTCGTGACTTCCCATAAATATACGAGATGACTTGTGAACCGACAAGCCAGCCTAGTGGTGATATTGAAAAGACGGAATAAGAAAAATTTCATAGGAAATGTAATGTTACATTTATACACCACAAGTGGATCTTGTCGTACTAATATTTATCTCTGTTAAAGAAACCACCAAATAAAAAACAAATGTTTTATATTTGATGCAGACTATGGAAGCCCTAAAAGTTGCTTATACATTTAATATTTATTAGAATAAGATTCAATTTATTAATATAAAAACATTATAAAATTTTTAATGGGTTAATTAATTTTAAATTGATAACTTAAGTTCATCGTGTTAATCTTGGGTCGAGGTATAACATATTTGTATAAGAGATAATCTTATTTTGTATTAAGTAGTGGGTTGGATCAAGGACATAAAGTAGGTTAATTACCATGGGCCAAGTCCGTGGTGGGCTATGTCATTAAATAATTAGCCGGTATAAAAATTTTGAAATACAAATTTTTTAAAGTAGATAAATTCTATTTAATTTATTATCGAGAATGTGTTATAAATTTTTTAAATTAATAATTAATTTTTTAAAAAATAACATAGCTCCATATTGTTGATAAACTAAGTCACAAAGTAACACAAATTCACGAATTTATTTAAAATATCAGCTCCTCCCAAGACATGAATCGTAGTAAAATACAACAAAAACAGAGTGACATTCAAACACAAGTTCATCAGTATCTGACAAATTTCGGCTCACAAGACATGATCATTGTAACATATGCACGGAGTTATAAGAGAAGGTCATCAAACAAGAAGAGCACAAGCAAACATAAAACCAAGCACAACTTCAGAATACTTCATCTTCCCTGCTCCAGCATTATTAGGGCCATTAGGCGCCGGAAAGATGGCCAGCGGCAGCAGCACCTTGTCGACCTTGAACACTGCCAGTGGACGCTGCAAGTACAGGTCGGTGTCGAACTGCGTCTCTACCACGATGGTGGAGATATTCACTTCATCGCTGCCCGTGTTGACGGTGAAGTTGAGAGTATATCCTGCGCCGCCGTTGGCGTCGCCGCGTGCGAGGGTTACAGGGTTGGTGATGTTTGTGAAGTCCTGCAGCGTGTAGAAGTGAGGGAGGAGGTGGTGTCGGAGGAGGTCAACCTTCTGCTCGGGAAGGAGGTTGTTTTTGAAGGCGTCGTCTGTCGGGGCGAAGAGGGTGAAGCCGTCGATATTGATCGAGTATGTGAGTCGGGTGGCGTTGAGCAAGCCAAGCAGGGTGCTGTATTCGCGTCCGCGCACCAGAATGTCTGTGAGGTTGATGGGCGACGAGGGTGGCGGCGTTGCGGGCTGGCCGTCCGCAGAGGCGATCGCTGGGAGACGCATGGATGGTGGTGCAGTCAAGGTCAGCTAATTGGAACTCGACTTATATGACAGACATCTATAATGTCAAATTAGTCCCCTTCTTTTAATTCATCCCTCCTCAGCATCTTTCATCTTTTCCAAAGCTAATGCTAGATTAATGTTACCATTGCCCGATCAAACCAAAATTTCCAGAATGTTTTTCATGAATTATGAAGCGAAAATTGGAGTTTTGGACCTTCAAACTACCCTGCTCATGTTAATTTTATAGGGTAGTTATTATGATCATATTAACTGCCCTATAAAAATAAATTTTAGAATCAAATTCTAATGCGGTACATGGCTGCTCAAGCGGGCTATTAATTTTTAGTAATAAACAAATTCACCTCTCACTAATACGTGGTTGTCTGTTAGATATATAATCCTCGACCTCCAATATTTCCAGACAAAATTAAGGCACAGTGATGAACATTGAGATCTGATTTGTTTAAAAAGGAAATATTTTATTCTATATAAGCCGTTTTTAGTTTTATTTGGTCCCTTATGTTTGAACAACTGCTTGTTAAATATTATTTTATGAATTTTTTTTCATTTTTTATAATTATAATTATAACAAAAAAGCTTCGTAATAAAATTAACAGAAAATTTAGTGTAAAGGGTCGAACCCAGACCCTAAAGCGGGCGAGTTCGGCCCAATATCGCAAAAGCCCTTCCCCACTTCCCAAACCCTCGCCGGCGACCATGGCCGCGGCGGCGGAGGAAGCCAACGACGTCGAGAAGCTCTACGAGCACGGCGAGCGCCTCAACGAGGCCAAAGACAAGACTCTGGTACCTTGCCCTCTTCCTCCTCCCCCTCATCAACCTCTTCTCCTGCTGGGGAAGCGGCGGCCCTGTTTTCGGTCCTAGGGTTTCTAGGGTTTTCGAAAACCCCCGTCTGAGAAATGGCTTTTTGTGCGTGTCTCGCAGCTTGAGGAGGACTACGAAGGCATCATTGCCGCCGCGAATGGGAGCATGAAGGCCAAGCAGCTGGCGGCGCAGCTCATTCCGAGGTTCTTCAAGCATTTCCCCAACCTGGGCCGGAAGGCTTCTTGTGCTCATTTCGATCTGTGCGAGGAGGATGAGCTTGCGGTGAGTTGATCTCTCTTTTTTTAAAAAAACTTTCTATGTGGTTTAGCTTGTAGCCTCGTTAATTGGTTCTAGAATTGTCCCAAGTCTACTTGTGCTACTTTTTTTTAATAAAACTGTAGAGATGAAGATTACTTGTGAATTGTGATATATTTGTGTACTGTGGACTTGACTGTATTGGGAAATATTAGAATTTGAATTGATGGGGGTGAAGTTTACATTTTTGTAACTCCTCAGCCTAAATGGGGGTAATAGGTGCCGTGATGTGTTGTCGCAGGAGGGGATTTTTGCGGGTTTGTGAGACCGTGACCTCATATACTTAAATGAAGATAATTGATGGATTGATGATGTTTCCTTGGTAGGTTGTTTATAATCCTTGGGATTTGAGGTAGTTATTTCCACTACATACGAGAGAGAAAACTTCCTATAACTACCACAAATTCAATAGGATTATCAATTTCATCACTAGGAAAATCATTAGCCTAATTGATATTGTGATTTGTACTTGTCACACGGGATTTATATTTTTAGATGTGTAAAAGCTGCTCTCTTTTGCACGTTTAGCTCAAGCTGCTGCATATGAAAATTGTATGTCTTGCAGATCAGGATACAAGCAATACGTGGCCTTCCACTTCTTTGCAAGGATAGTCCTGATTATATTTCGGATGTCATGAGTGTTCTTGGACAGCTTTTACTTTGCGGTAGTCTTTTCTTTTCAGAGCTGTGTTTTCTCCAATACTGCTTGTATATTTCATGCCACTTTGTTTTCCAGTAGTCCTGACTATATTTCATGCTTTTTTAGAAGAAAATGTGGAACGAGATGCAGTACAGAAATCTATCATGTCAATATTTAGGCAAGATACAAAAGGTAATACTTCAGCTGAAACTGGTGTATTCAATTGTTAGCTACTATCAATATGTGCTGTCATTGAGCCAACCTAATTATTGAATTTGTAATCTCTGTAAATAAATAGCAAAATGTTTTAGGGACCCAATAAATTTGTTCGACATATGCCTCTCATATTATTTATGACCGCCCTATAAAAAAGGATCACAAACGGCTTCTTCATCCCATTCCAAAAGAATAGCAGGAAACCCAAGTTGAATTTACATTATTCATATTAAAAAGTATTGGGTGGGGTTCCCTTTTTAGCTAATCTGCTTTCCAGAGAGCACTTAGTTTTTCAATTACTCTTGCTTGAATTTTCATCTAAGAAGCCAATTATCATGATTTTACCTTCAAAATTTTTGAACTGACTTTCAAAGAGTTGATGCCAATACCTCTATGGTCTGGCAGACTAGCGCCCAACTCTAGGTTCTGTTAGGAAAACATAAATACACATACACACACAGTTGTTTGCACGCATATACTTTTATATGGGTGAAGTTTTTTATGTATCCATTTCTGATTTGTTTTAAAATTGCAGCCTCATTAACATCACTATTTAAGCACGTAGAATCAAGTGACGAAAATGTACGGGAAAAAGTTATTGGATTTATTAAAGATAAGGTGAAGCTTTTATAACTAGTGGCCTTATATTTTCCCCTTCTTAATGGTTCTTGTTCATATCTTTTCTCTGGAGTTCATGGTTAGATATCTGTTTATGTGGCAGTTGTTTCCCCTCAAAGCGGAACTTTTAAGGCCACAGGAGCAAATGGAAAGACATGTGACTGATCTAATTAAGAATGTGAGTCTGTGATTGTATTATCAGGGATTGTTTTCTTCTCTTTTATTCCCCTATATGCTATAATGTACTTATAAATTTGACTGTGCAAATCTTTTGTATTTCTGATCAAGACAGTCATATGCTAAATTTCACGTCATGTTATTGACAGAGTTTGCAAGATGTCACTAGTGATGAATTTAAAATGTTCATGGACTTCTTGAAGAGTTTAAAGTTATTTGGTGAGAATGCTCCCCAGAACGTGTCCAAGAGCTTATTGGGATTATTGAAGGGCAGGCTGATCTTGATGCACAGTTCAACGTATGTGCTTATATTCTTTGACATCGTCATTGATGATTTCGACTGTTTCACTTGATTGGTGTATGTGGAATGTCATGCTCATGATGATTGTATGCGGGAATACTGACATCATTCCATACTTCTCTTGCTTGTCTTGCTTCACTGTTAGATATAAAACTTATCTTCCAAGCCATTTGAGTCTGCTCTCCCATCATAAAATCATTTAATTTTCCTTATTAAAAAAAATATAAAATGGCATTTGGCTACCTGAAAGTTGTTCAAGGTTTCTATTTTATAAGCTTTACTTGCATAATTTCCTAATTGAATATCACTTATTTGCCATGTCTGTCATTTTAACTTGCATGTAATTTTGAAGTCTGCTTGTTTGAGTTTCTCCTATCCAAATCATTTCGGATGAGGCAGATGATGATGGTGCTTCTTTTAGGTCTTGTAGCGTGATCTTCAAATGATATGTTTGTTACTGAAGCGCATATGACTATTCTGATAATAATTTTTTAATGTTTCATGTATCTTTTAAGAGTAAAGGTGGCTTTTGGGAAATTTACTAATACAGGGGACAGAAACATAATGAGATTTACAATGTTTGACAGTTGACTCTTTGAATCAATAAATGGGAAAGGAGCAAATGTGATTTCTTATTTTCATTTTTTGGATATTTAATAACATTTTAAATGATAGTTAAATTCTTTTGAAGGATTCGCGGTGGAAAATTATCTGCTTCATATACCTTATTAGGACGTTTTCTTATGTAGTTTAGTATCATTCCTTTTCAATTTCATCCTTTTGTTGTATTCTATGATTTGCAAGTAGCGTTTGAATGTTCTTCCTTCTCTATTATGTAAATCATGTGCTTCATTTTTTAATACTGCGAAGAGGATATTGTAGGTCTCTGATATAGATCATGTAGTGAGGTTGATGACGTGCATGACCGTGGCCTTGCCAATTTTTGCGGTATATAATGAATTTTGGGTTTTTGCTCTCAATTTTTGTTTTCTTTCTAACTTCTTTTAGCAGCATAATATTCATTTTTATATGTTGTCTTCTGTTTGTTTACTTTTATTAGAGAGGTGCATCAAACAAAAAGTTCCTCAATTACTTGAGCAAGCATATCATTCCTGTTTTTGAGAAGGTAAACTTACTATTTATATTTTGTTGGTGGGAGGGGGTTGGGGGGTTTGGCGGGGGTGTGTTTAATAGACTATAAGAGACTGGGTGCCTTTGAATGTAATAGGAGAGCAGTGTTTAATATAGAAAAAGAAAGAAACAAGGGAATATGGATTATGAGGATGGAGGAAGTGGAATTTGTATGAAAATGACAATTCTGTTCTTTATGTATGCTATCGTGGGGGTAATGTGTTGTTTGATATTCTTATTGACCAGATTTTGTATGCATTCTGCAGGTTCCAGACAAAAGTAAAGTAGATTTGTTAAGAAATCTTGCTGAAAGTGCTCCTTATACAGCTTCACAAGATGCACGCCATTTTCTACCTTCTGTTGTTCAGTTGCTGAAGGTATGATCTAGTGGTCGTTGAGCATTCATGAATAAATTTATACTCTGGCATTATGCAAATAAAACTTCCATAGTATTTTTGCCATTTTTTTATTCTCTTTCTTTGCAGAAGTATATGCCCCACAGAAAAGGCGGAGAAGAGATGCATTACGTATATATTGAATGTCTACTTTATACTTTTCATCATTTGGCTCACAAGGTTGGCCGCATTTTTAACATCCAACTTTCATTTTTAACATGCAACTTTCTTATAATCTTGAAATGGCCTAACTTTAAAAATATTTCAGGTGCCAAATGCAACAAACAGTATTTGTGGCTACAAGATAGTGACTGGACAGCCATCTGACAGGCTTGGAGAGGATTTTTCTGAGCAGTACAAAGATTTTACTGAGAGGTGAATCTTAGTTCTTTCTTTGATTGTGACATCTGTGTGAATCGAGGTTATTTGACGTGATAGTATGTAACTTGGCCTTGGAAATAATTAGAGATTATATCGGACTAAAGTGAAAAACTATGCCCTATATCCTTTAAGAATCAATAGTAGCAAAGTCATAGCACAAACCAATTTGCATACTTATCTTTCCTTTCTTGAAAGTAGTTTGTGCTACTCCCGTCTAAAATGTAAATTCCATCGTGGGCTGGGCTGTTGTGGCATCATATCATCTTTTAGTGCAAAATGGTGCTTCCCCACTCTGGTGGTATAGCTCATAGGTTTTCTTTGCAGAAGAACACGTGTTTACACAACCTCCAGAAAGAACTAAAAGAATTGCTTTTTTTTTTTTTGCTTATTATTTTGTGATAGAATGACCAAAGACTTTCCTTTTGTTAACTAATTATTGCATAATATACCTTTATCTTTGATCCAAGGTAAAAATCTCAGCTGTTAGTGCTCTAACTTTAGTTGTCTCAATAGCTCATGGAAGATCTGCAAATTTTTTTTAATTAATTTATTATTATTATTATTATTTTCTAGAGTATCATGACAATAAACTTTTGATTCTCCTGAAAAGTCAAATTTTATTGCAAAGTTTATTCTTAACTAGGCTTTAATGTGTTGCAGGCTGACCAATGTCGAGGACTTGACACGGGGTTGTATGAAGAAATTAACTCAAGGGATGTCTGAACTTAACAAAGCGATGGCTTCTGCTAAAACCGAGGATGAAAAGATTGCAGTTGTAAGTTTTTCTCCCTTGATGTGTTTAAGTTATTTTGTTGTTTGGGATGAGCGAATGAGTTGGTTATACCAGCACTTAGAACCAGAAAAAAGTTCTTTTGACTACCAGAAAAACAAAAACTTTCCGTTCAATTAGCCTCCTGCTCACATGCAGGGATTATATTTACCTGTCTCTGATATGATCACTACGTAAAGCTTAAGCATGGCTTGGTTAGGCAAGGCATCTTGCTAACATGTGCTACATAAAAATCTTACAACCCGGGGTTTAATAATTGCTTAACAATGCTATCTTCATAACTTTATTAGACGAGTTAATTTGACTATGTAAATTTATTTCTGTGTGTCACTCATGATACATCACTTCAGTAAGGGAAAATTTGTCGTAGGAGTTGTAGAGATAATCGATAGGCTCCATTGACTACTTATTAATTGAGATTGGATTAGTTTAGATCTGAGTTAGTTGCCCGAACAGTCCACAAAATCTGGGATTTCGTGGAACAATATGATCCTTATATATGTTGTCCACAATATGAAGGTGTAATGTAAGAAGTGAATATTGCATTTCCTATCTTATATGTCTATTACTGTTTAAGTACAGTATATATCTATTTCTCCTATCTCAATCATGATTTCTATGATTTTTAACATGGTATCGAGAGCTTGAGATCCTTGGTCCTAAAAATTGTGCCCTTTTTTTCTCAAAGCCGTCTTGTCATCTTCTAAGCCAATTACGTGTTTGTGTCATGGCCAAGGACAAGTCTGCCACGGCTTCCACTACTCCAATAGACGACACTCCTAGTCTGGTTGATCTGATCAGTGGATCATTTGTTACCACCACTAAGTTGTGTGGTAGTAGCAATTTCCTGCAATGGTCTGCTGCTATTACTACACTCCTTATCTCAAAAAACAGGCTGCATTTTATTGAAGATGTGCCGCCAAAGGAGGTTGATTCAAAGTGGATACGAGAAGATGCATAAGTCACTTTTGAAAACATCATATGCTATCTTTGCATCTGTCAGTGATTCTTATGCCTCTGATAAGAATGTAAATCGCATTTATGAGTTGTGTGATGAAGTCTTTCTGATGAAGTAGAACAGAAGATTATTGAAGGGCTACTACAGCTATGTCAAAAGTTGATGGAAAGAGTTGAATCTCTATCAGTCCTACCCTCAAGATGTGGAGACTTGGCAACGACAGCGAGAACAAGTTAAAGTTGTCTCCTTTTTAGTTGGCTTGGATGCTCCTTATTCCTCCAAGAACCAGTTTTTATCTGGTGAAGATCTCCCTTCCCTCAACGTTACCTTCTTATCCCATAGTCTTGTGGAGAATGAATCATTGAGTGCCCTGGACAATACTGCCTTAGTCAGTTCTATGCGTCCTCCCTCTAACTCCTTGTGAAGGAGAGATAGAGGCCGCATGAGTCAAGGCAAAGGAGGGAAGACAACAGATCGTGATGATAGGTTTTGTGAGTTTTGCTGCACCCCTGGCCATGTGGAGGAGAAATGTTGGCGTAAGCAAGGTAAACCTGATTGGGTGAAGTCACCATCATCCTCCACTTTTGGCCCCTGCAAAACTGCCTGGGACAGATTCCAATGAAAGCACCTTAGCCCCTCCTCCACCGTCCAGCCATACCGTCACTTTATCCCATGAGGATTTTCAACACCTGCTGATGTTGGCTCATGGCGATACCTCTCCATCAACAGCTGCTAAGGCTTGTCTCTCCTCCAAGGAATCTGGCAATGATTGGTCATGGCTGATTGACTCTGGCACCTCGGACAATATGACTGGTAACCCTAATCTGTTCTCCACCTTTACTGTTTTTTGTCCACCAAGGAAGATACTGTTGGCTATGGGAGTTCTTCTCCTGCGTTGGGCCAATGCCGAATCTACCTCAATCAGGATTTGTGTCTTGATGATATATTGCTTGTACCTGCTTTTCCTACCAGTCTTCTATCAGCAAATAAGTTATGCAACTCACTTGGTTGTTGTGCCTTCTTTACCAAATCCATGTCTGTTTTTCAGGATTTGGTTCGTCACAAGGAGCTTGGTCGTGGCAGCAGTAGGAATGGTTTTTATTTCCCTGCAAATAAAGAATCCTTATAGCAGCAATACAGTGGTTCACACTTCTTTGTCCTCTGCCATTCAATGGCATAGTCGATTAGGGCATCCTAGTTTATCTTAGCTGAAGCTCTTAGTTCCATCTCTTCAATCCATTTCATCCCTTGATTGCGAGCCTTTTTAGTTATCTAAACAAAATATATCAAGTTTTTTCCCAAGTCCAACACATTTGAGACCATCCAAACCTTTTGATGTAATTTACTCTCAAGTAAGAAAGGTCAAACAATGGTTATTGACCGCACATAAAGTACCAGTTCCTGATCAAATCATGATAAAGTTTTCACTTTAAGTGCACTTGCTCGGAAAGGTTTCACTGACTGCATAAAATCTGTGTTATGTACCTATTGGCTGATAAGTTACTTTTCTATGGGAGTACTAAGTTTATGACCATGGGTAAAATTAGGGGGCATGAGGTATACCAGGTGCCCATGTCATGATTCTATTCCTTCTGCTCTGGAAGCCAAAAATTCCAATGCAGAAAGGTAGTCCAATATTTCAATTGAGCAGGTAATCTATACTGGAGGTAATGTTTCCTTTCTATTGTTAACCTGCAGAAGGCAAAGAAGTTGAGTACTACGACTGAACTGCGCACCTGCAACAACATTCTTACCATGACACATGTGAGCAGTTAAAAGGATATCAATATGCTATAGTATTGTTTGTTTAGAGGCCTGTGATTGACTGCATTCTTTTGTTTTTTAGCCATTGCATTCTAAAGTTCCAAATTTTATTGGGGATAAGAAAATCAATCTTTCATGGAAAGAGGCTACAAAATCTTCAGCTCCTTCAGCAGCGTCTTCTGCAGGGTATGTAATTTTGCATGCAGAGATTTACTTCTTTGGACGAATAATGATTTAATCTTGAAAGTGTTAAATATAAAAAGTTTATTGTATGAGCACTCAAATTATTAAAAAGTAAAAGAAAAGTCCATTTGACCAATGATCAACCAATTTTGTATCTATGTTATCGTGTAGGCAGAGATATAAGATTGATCTTCCATTCTTGTTGTTTAAAATTTTCCAGTGATGTTTATACATTCTTGGTCTAACTTAATCTTTTAAGATATTTGCCTTTTGCTAATGAGAATTTGAAAGGATATTTCTATATTTATAGGTTTATAGAAATTTTTATTTTCCTCTTTTTGCACCCCAGATCCAAGCGGGCTGCTACTGCAACTAATGGCTCTGGACCAGCGTCAATGCCAAATAAAAAGGGACGTGGTCAAGTCACTTTTCAAAATCAGCTTGTAAATAGAGCTTTGGAAGGTATATCTCGAGGTGGTGGAAGAGGCAGTCGAGGTCGAGGTGGACGCGGTAGAGGAAGGGGCTATCGTTAGCCTTAGATTATGGTGGTTTTCAGCATCCCCAGTGAAGTGAGTTGGTAAATGGGACCCCTTTTCCTGGCCATAATCTTGATCCTTTCCTCAAATTTCTTGTTAGAAGTTTAGACTAGAGCAGATATTTGCAGTTTGTGCAATCTGAGATCTTTAATTTTAGCTGATACTAATGTTACGTTCTATTCTAAGATTATGTAAGTAAACTATTTTTGAGGACTTCAAATGTCAATACCTGCTTTTCGACGGCCCTTTTGTTTTTTCTTCTGACCTACTATGCTCTGATGTAGCTTGCAGCAGAGAAGATGATGGCCAAAACGTTGAGAATACACATTTGGAGATGCTGCAATGCTAATCAAATGGCAGTGTTGGTTGGCTTAATAGTACATAGCAAATAGGCACCGCTTTGAGATGATACGTTGTGAGCTGCAGAGGTTATGAAAATGGCCTAATGCCGAAGTTCTAAGATAAACATATGTTGAATTATACCGATACAGCAGGGTACCAAGTGTTGAAGTATGTCTAATTTTTTAATAGGACAGCAACTGTATCGATGGCACACTAAGGTACTTAATTGGGCCATCTTTGTGACCTCTTGACCCAGGTTGAGTGTATCGACTTAAAATTTAATGGGGTTCTAAATATGATAACAAACGCTTTTCTATACCCTGCTTTCCTCTATAGAAATACAAGGCGACAAGACGAGAGAAACGAACCAAGGGCTTTAGTCACATCATACAGGTCGCGTTCAATTTGTTTATTCCAAAAGAAATAATCAATGTTTACTTCTATACTTACCTGCTTTTACGCACTCAAAACTGTCTACAACTACGAATATAAACTTTGCCTGATGTATGTAACCACTTTTCTTAACCATGGCTTACGTGAGAAAACACTCCCGCTGTTCAAACAGTATCCTTCCAATGAATGCGTATTTTGAATCTTGTGATGAACTGCCGTATTCTATTAGTTTTTATTCGATGCATCTCCTCGGTATTTGTGATTATGCCCTTGATATTGGAATTGCTAGCAAAATACTGTGCTAATTTAGGCACTGACATGAGGCCAACCCAACATGATTCCACGTTCTGTACTCTGTAAAATCACACGAAAAACAATCTGGGCATCGAGGACTCGAGATTTCACAAACGAAGAGTTAAACAAGAGACAAATAGAACGAGAAGATATCAACAAGTTGCATGCATATATTCTCAATTATATAGTTCTGTCGACAGCCGCCCGTATTCACAGCTCAGACGCTCATGTGACCACTTGCCGGTAGCTGACAACCAGACCCGACGCAACGATTGAGGAGATAGGTGAAGATTAGAAGCCTTAAATGATAGAACTAATTTAAGGCTTGAAGTTTTATAAATACTCAAGCAGTGAAGTAAAACAAGGGGCTTGTAACTAAAAAAAGGAGAGAGCAGAAGAGAAAAAGAAACAGGAAAGGAAGAAAAAAAGAGGGAGTCCTTCGCCAGAGCAGCACATACATCGGAATGCCCCGGACACAACCCAGCTAAGAACCATTGCCAGAGAAACCTAACATCATCGGAATCTAGCCGTGAAGCACCCATCCGGACCAGAAAAAGGTTTTAAGGTACACAATTATGCAATATGTTTGTGGGCCATCAGCCCCATCATAAATTAATATAATAGATGCTTGTTCGAAGGAGACAAGCGCCCCTCCAGTTGTACTCCAACCCGATATATTGATAATGCCTTCAAATCACATGTAGTTTAATCTTTCATTTATATTATTTAATCGATATTTAATTTTTAATTACGAAATTATTACAAAATTTAAATTTTTTTATTAATTTTTTAATATTTTAATCAATATTTAATAAAATAATAATGGCAAACACAATTTTAATATTTAATAAAATATATATTTATAATTTAAGAATATGTTTCAACCTAGTTCGACTTGGTTAAATCTAGCATGCCCGGTACAACTTAAAAACCTAGTTCTGTCAACCAATAATGCTTAATCGAGTTGAAGTACGTGAATCATAATTACGATTTTTCATACCCCTCTTATCACCAAGTTGGCAAGTCATATTTTTTATTTTCAAGCTGGAGTAAAAGCTTGTTGTTCCAATTGGTAATTGGAGGGATACCAAGAATGATAATTGTGATTCAGGTTCGTATAACTTTTGGGTTGTAATTTTCAGTTTTAAAACTCTTTCAAATTTTTATTCATTTTATTGAGCAACACTGACAAATTGGCCCGATTGGCATTTGTCCGGAAAGGACGTGTAATTGGCGGCTATGTTCCTTTTCTTCTGCATGTTCTTTAGAGTACGTCAGGCAATGTGGAAGAATTTCTTCCATTTAGTGACCGTTACTGGGTTACCTCGTGAGATAATTATTCGAATAATTTTAATATTATGTAAATATATACGGTCGAAATAAATAATATAATGATAAATTTGAGTATTGTTTCATATAGGAAGATGAATTTCCTTAAATTAATTAAAAATAATAATATTAAGAGAAAAATAAAAACAATTGACTTCACTAAATATAAATAATAACTTTAAATAAAACGAGAAGTTAAAATGATAAAACTCATTCTAAAGTCAAATTTTCCTTAACATCAATTTAATCTTTATATTTTACTCTTTATCTTTTATTCCCTCAAATTGTCGATCTAAGATAATTATATGGCATTGGCTCCCGCTCTTTCATGCTTCTATTATTTTGCCTCAATTTCTACCACCCGGTAATACTTAATTAATCAACAAAATAATGTATTAAGAATTACTTTACATCGCATACGTTATTGTGTATCTCCCTACACGTATCTCCGACCACAACGACAAACAAGTCAAAAGATTTGTCGTCTTGACTTGTCGTCGTATAATGAATTATAAATGACTAATTTAATTAATTTCTCCCAAAATCTAATTAAACCTCATGATCTAAGATATAAACGATCAATCTGTTCTTAGCATTAAGAATATGATAATTCGAAACAATCCGATTGAATAAAAGAGTAAAAACTTAAAATAAATTCAATTAAATCATGTTAAGTTCCACTCTTATCTAGAACGAAATAAAAGACTACTCCATAATAAAAATAGAAAAACATATAAAAACTAATTTTTATTATAAAGGAGAAAGAAATTACAAAAACTAAAACAACTTCTTTCACTGCACTCCGAAAGCCAAGAGATGAGATATGATCAACAACAAATAACCACCCCTTTATATAAAAGTAGGAGATACAAGAATTCGAAGAGGGTGTTCACAAATCAGACGTAGTCTAATTAATTATGATGTCGCTTCAAGTTTCGAACTCTTCGACTCCATTGAACACCATAACTTGTAGTCATTGAGTGAGGCCAAGTGTCATGACTAATTCAATTCCAAAGTTTAATTTATTCATCTTTTTAGCATTGAAACACTAAAATTAAGTCATATCTAATAAAATATTAATTAACTAAAAAAATAAAGTAAAATATCACTTAATTAATAATATTTATACTCGGAAAGTACAAAATCATATATAAAATTTGGATAAATATTATATATTTTAAACACTTAATAATAATACGCTTGGAAAAAAAAGACACTGATTTTTTACAATAAAAGTCCCAGTTAGGGTTCTATTTGCCAATTCATGACTCAATACATGACCCACCCCGAGAAACTTGTTCGTAGAAACTTGTTCGCTTTAGTATTTGCCCATAGCATTTGAATTCTTATTTCCTTATCAAATGATGATCACTTGCATAAAATGGACTCTTGGTGGCTTACTCGGAGTCTTAAAAGGGTAACAGTTGACATAAAATTTTTCTTTCATTTGCCTATCAAGCTATCAATCCTTGATCATTTGCTCTTCAGATGGTGATCAGTTGCATGATTGCATCAATGAAACAATCTCAGTATATTTACAAGTAACAAACCGTGCTGCATCTCTACCTCAGTAAGCAGCTACTTCCTCACTCTCATCATAAGCTTCACTTCCAGACTTCATGCATTAGAACATTAGAGTAAAAAAGGCAGCTTATTAATGTTTTGCAGAAAACTGCACGCGTGCGATGCACTAGATCCGTTGTTCCACAAAGGATGGTACCACCTCTTCTACCAGTACAACCCAGACAGCGCCGTGCGGGGGAACATCACCTGGGGACACGCTGTGTCCCGGGACCTCATCCACTGGCTCTACCTCCCCCTCGCTCTCGTCCCCGACCGCTGGTACGACATCAACGGCGCCTGGACCGGCTCCGTCAACCTCCTCCCCTCCGGCGACATCATCATCATCTACACCGGCTCAACCGATGAGTCGGTCCAGGTCCAAAACGTCGCCTTCCCCGCCGACCTCTCCGATCCCCTCCTCCTCAACTGGACCAAATACGAGGCCAACCCCGTCCTCGTCCCTCCCCTCGGCATCGGCCTCAAGGACTTCCGCGACCACACCACCTCCTGGCGCATCACCATCGGCGTCTCCCTCGTCTACAAGACCGCCGACTTCTTCACCTACGAGCTTCTCGACGGGCTGCTCCACGCCGTCCCCGGCACCGGCATGTGGGAGTGCGTCGATTTCTATCCGGTGGCGGCTAATGGGAGCGGCAAGGGGATTGATACTTCGGCGGTTGGGGCTGGGGTGAAGCATGTCCTCAAGGCCAGCCTTGACGATGACAAGCACGACTACTACGCGATTGGTAGGTACGATGCGAGAGATAACCGGTGGCCCCGAACGAGACGTCGGGATTGGGCTGCGGGCAAGTACTATGCGTCCAAGATGTTCTATGATCAAAACAAGGAGCGGAGGGTGCTCTGGGGGAGACGGACGGTGAGAGGACTGATTTGAGGAAGGGATGGGCCTCTGTTCAGGTGAACCCCCAAACACACTGAATATGTGTACATACATATATGCTACTTAGGCGTGAATAACATATATAGTTTTTGGATTTGATCATGTTCTTCTATATTGCATGTTATCAGACAATCCCCAGGGTGGTGGTATTTGACGAGGGAAAGAAGGCCAATGGCCTGTTGAAGAGGTGGAGAGCTTGAGGCTGAGCGGCAAAGAGTTTAATGACGTTGAAATAGAGCCCGGTTCTGTTGTACCGCTCGATGTGGGCACGGCCACTCAGGTGTATTTGTGTATATTTGCAGCTTCTTGTTAATCCTCTAAACTAAAGTTCTTAATTATTGTTCTTCGATCACCGGCTTTTCTTTGATTATCTGATTGGTATTACTTTTGATGGGCAGTTGGATATAATGCCGAGTTCGTGATATCGAAAGACGATCTAGAGGGAACAACCGAGGCTGATATTGGGTACAACTGCAGTACGAGTGCAGGGGCGGCGGGGAGAAGCAAGCTCGGCCCCTTTGGACTGCTCGTGCTAGCTGGCGAGAGCCTTTCTGAACAGACGGCTGTTTATTTTTACCTGGGGAAGGGAACCGATGGCAATATCCGGACTTTCATCTGCCAAGATGAGCTGAGGTGTGCCTCTGCTACATTTAACGTTCTCCTCGTCGTTTGATGAAGTAGGAAGCTTACTTTATTGGAAACTTTTGCAGGTCGTCCGTGGCAAATGATTTGGTTAAAAGAATATACGGGAGTGTAGTTCCAGTACTAGATGGGGAGAAGTACTCGGTGAGAATACTGGTAAGTTGCCCCATCTGATGTCTATGACACTATTTTCTGGACCACGCTTTGATTATTTACAACAAACTAACTATTAGAGTCCCGTAATAATCCTACTGTCGAAGTTTAAAGAACTCCTTCCCTGTCTGGAATTATTAATCGAATCGTTGGAAGTTTACCGATAGGACTTACTCATGACAAATGATCTCGCTTATATTCGTTATAATAGATATTCAATTTTTGTTTCACAAGCTCCCTTTCAATTGCATTTGATCCAGCGGAGTTGCTTCATTGTATTGAATTTGAGACGTGGTCGTGTACACTGGGGAGGAGAAGATAGAAGTTTTTAGAAGGAAAATGGGGCAAGGAGCATTAGTGGTCTTTGGAGCCCTTCATTCGATTTAAATTATTTATGAATGTTTTTGCCTGCGATTATGTAGTCTTGATTCTATCATTGAAACTTCTATTGACTGTACCCTTATACGTATTCTTATTTGTAATGTTTTTGGTACTGAACTAACTTATTTGGTTTGTCCTATGAAGTCGACGATTGAACGTTAAAGAACTTATCTTATTCCTTATTCCTGCTTAACCATTTTATTAGTCCGTATACATGTAGCCTCATGTCTAGCAGAGAACTCTTCAACGCAGTGACAACTCGATCACTATTTTTTTAACAACTCATTGTTTTCGTGCACAAACACCATACGTACCTCGACATTGTCTTGAAAAGATGTTTCAAAGCTGTTATTGAAATCTTAGCTTGCTCCCCGGCTAAAACCACAAATTGTAATTAGTGTGGTCTTAATTATTATTAATAGGTTATTTTAGTTATAAGTGGTGATCTTTCGGAAGCTGTTTTCCTCCCTATGGTGCATGTTTCCCAGAAATTACATGTCTTCAGAAAAAAAAATGATAAAAAAAATCTAGGCTGTTTTCGTTAGATTTATGTTTTAGAACTACTCCTGATGTCCATAGGACGATCAAAGAGGCCTCTGAAGAACTATCTATGCTAATAACCGGCGGCCTCAATGACTAAATTCAATAGTTAAGTCAGAGGCCAATGTCACGAGCCTTGGAGTCGTACTTGCAACAGTTTGCCCATGCCTTTGTGAAGATTGCTTTGAAATTATGATCAAGCTAAAATGTCTTCTCATCCATCGTGTATAAAATAGCTAAGATTACCTCGGTTTCAGTAAAGAAGGACACATGGCAAGAAAAAACATTCCCTAGATGTATGTCTTATGACAATAACAAGCAATCGGGATACAAGATTCAGTCCACCTGCACATGCATTGAAATGTCACAGTTTGACAACAAGAAGGTCTTAGACATCCACAACTTTGTCTTCTTTAGACATTCAGAAAACAAAACAAATACTTAGCGAGGAATTCGAAGATTCAAAACTACATAAAACTACAGCCAAATGTGGCATATATTTTAATGGTTGGAACCTAGAATTATGCTGGTATTCAAGAGACAATTTCATTTTTTTCTTTTATTCAAGATCAATTACATAAATGCATGCATGCATGCATGACCAAACTTTAACACTGGTGGGAGGAGGGCTCTATTCCTTGCCGGTGAATTTTTTATGTGTAGACATTTGCGGCTGAATGATACTTCAACAATATTAATCTTAAACCTTGTTAAGATCATGGTTGTATAAATCAGAATCGGAATTGGAATCGGTTTTCAAAGGAATCAGAATCGGTCTAAATTATACAGGAATTGGTTCAGTTGAACCGATCTGAATCGGTCTAAATCGGTCATATATAAAAATTTGACAACTCATAACATAAATACCTGAAATACATAATTATATAATTTTTCAACATAAATACACAAATTTATAATTTAATACAAGTATAAAAGAGCATCACAATTTATCATCACAATACCTCAATATCATAAATATAACATTTGATATATCATCATTTGTGATGTATCAAGTATTAATAACAAGATATTAATATAAGTCCAAAAAATATATGTTCAGTACAATTTTACATAGTGATTACTAAATCATCTAATTCATCATCAAAAGCATCAACAAAATAAAATCTCAATCTTCTAGGCTTCATTATAGCTTAGAAGATACTAAGGGGATGGTTTGTAATTGAAATCCCAATCTCGTTTGGAAGAGCAGGCAAATTTGCACGCACTAATAATTTGCACAGCACCAACAATTTGCACAACACGATAATCTGCACAACACAATAATTTGCATAGCACACAATCCATCTTCCCTGTGACAATTTGCACAGCTCAAGCAATTTGGACACATGAACAAAATGAAAAAACATATTTGCACAGCACATAGCATTTGAAAAAATATTTGCACAGCACAATATAATTTTGCACAGCACAAAACAAGTTTTGCACAAAAAAATTTGATCATACAATTTGCACAGCACATAGCAATTTGCAAGCACAACACGCAATTTTGCACAACACAACAATGAAAAAAATTTGATCATGAATTCCAAATCAACAATGAAAAAAATTTGTGAAGGATAGCCTATAATTTGCACAGTACATACCATACAATTTGCACAGCACAACATAGATAACAATTTGCACATCACAAGATTTAATTTCAACAAAAAAATCCAACTTTGCAAAAATCACCTTTCAGACAGCCACCCATTGGAGGCGAGGTTCTTGTCCACAGCGCTATGAGCCGGCCACCCGTCGGAGGCGAGGTTGTGAGGGCGGAGGTGAGGTCGGAAGCCCGGTCGGAGCTGAGGTCGGAGGAGAGGAAGCACGGCGGCAGAGTGTGGGAGACAGGGTAATTTTAGGTTTTAAAATTAAAATTCTAATTTTACTCATGTTTAAATAATTTAATAAATATCATACATAGGGTATTTTAGTCATTTACCCAAAAAACCGATTCTTTCCGATTTACCCCGAGTCCGAATCAGATTTAAATCAGTCGAAATCGGGGTAAATCGGCTGATTTATGTGCCAATTCAGGGCCGACCGATTTGGCCCCAAAATCAGATCGGCATGTTGCTGATCTGATTTAAATTGGCCGATTCCACACAGAATCGGCCGATTCCCACAGAATCGGCCGATTCGTGCATCCATGGTTAGGATGTGTATTGTATGCGCTTGAGCGAACGCACGTGGGGATGCACACAATAATGATCTTGATCATCAATGTAACCCTTCGATGAAACTCTAAGTATCTCTCGATCAGGGGGACACAATATTGGTTGTTTTATTGTTTAAAGCATTAGAGCATGATTATATATTTTGTTATATTTAATGAGATTATGCTATAATTTTACTCAAGCTTTCTTGTGATGACTAATTTGCCCTCCACTTCATGTTACCCTAGGTTGTAAAAATCGATCGATTCTACTTGGAATCGACCGATTTAAGTTGGATCAGACGTGATCCACATCAAAAAGACATGATGAATCGGTCTTGGCTAAATCGGTTCGTGAATCGGCCAATTCGACCCGATTTCAGAATTGGCCGATTTTGGCCGACGACAGGGAGGCGGCGAGGGCGGTGATGGGAGACCAGGCAGGGGCTGGGGGCAACAGCTGCAGGGGACATGGGGACAGGGTGGCGAGGGCAGTGACCGAGTGGCCTGGGGCGGGCGAGGGGCAACGGGCAACAGGGCAGCGACGGGGTGGGGCAGGTGACAGGGTGGTAATGCTGCGGCGGGGTAGGCCAGGGGCGATAGGCGGCAGGGCAGCAAGGGGAACGACTAGGTGGCGGGGCAGGGTGGGGTGAGGGGGATGGACGACCTCGAGGAGAGAGAAGGGGGGAAGAAAATCAAGGTGGCATTCTCGTAATTAAAAATTGACTTAATTCTAACCCTAGTAAAAAATAATAATTAATTTCAAATAATTCAAAAAAATTCAAAAAATATTATAAAATATAATATAAAAAATAAAATATTTTATAAGTAAATAACCTACTAATTTTGACTAAATTAAAATTTTTATATAGGACCAATTTAGACCATTTCAATTGAACCAACTTTTAACTATTTTAGACCGGTATAATCTAATCTAGTGACTCACTCAACAACCGATTCTAACATAAAACCAATTCTAATTTCGATTCTAAGTTTTTCAACCACGATGGTATTGTTTCAGAACGTTGCGAAGACGTAAGAAGCAAAAACGTAAAAACTTGACGTAATTATCAGCGCACCAGACTCTGGGTTTGGCGGGAACCGCCGGCGGCGCCACCACCACCGTTTCCGGCGAACGAGGATCCGCGAGTCGGGATCAGATGGCGCCGGTGACGCCTTCGAAGCGAAGGCCCAACCGAGGCGGCTTCGAGGAGCACACCATGGCCCTCCTCGACCCCTCTGGAGTCCGGGAATCTCACCATGCCCACGACGACCGTACTCTTCTTCCCGAAAAGATTTCTCTTTTATCGATTTTTGGTGGTTTGCTCGTCGATTTTGATTGTTTTTTTTGTTGTCTGTCGATTCTAGGGCTCACTTTCTCGGAAGCTGTTCGGGCGGCTTCGTTAACTGCGAAGAATGGAGATGTTCCCACCATGTATGTTGTTGAGATGTTTGATATAATGCACTTTGTTGATGGTTCTTTTTTGCATTCGAAATGTAAAGATATGACCTTTTTCCAAGGTTGCTGAGTTGAAAAGTTCAGAACTTTTCGTTTGTTGGTGTTGCCGTTTGTGTCATGGTAGTGATATTGGTTATACTGCTAGGATTGAGGAGCTTTCTAACTTATTTTTTAGGTGAACTTAGTTTGAAACTTCACTTGCTGTATTGCAGAAATTTCGTGGTTTTTTTTCTGTTGTGTTGATCCCTTTCTATGTTATATTGATATTGTGGAATACTTTTAATGCTGAATGCTAGTTATGTACCTAGGAAGCTTATCATTTGTCATAAACTCATCTGTGTTTATTGTTCTAGCTTGCAATAACATGTGAAGAGGCAAAATTTTTTGTATCTGGAAGAACATGAAGCACTTGAGTTTACATGTTCGTCCATTTAGGAGATGTCCATTTGCTGTTCTGGAATTAAAGCCAAGTGCTACTTTCCTTTCAAATTGCAGTAATTTCTTTCAGCAGATAATTATATTTGCTTTTCCTTATATTTCATTTTTTAAAGTTTTTCGGAATTTATATCTTGCTATTTTGTGCTTTGTTTGAATGGATTCACATAATCCTATTCGATTGGCTGGTGGAATCTCTTTGTAATTGCTTTTAATACTTCCTATGGTGAAGAAAAATGTTTGATGCAATTTTTGAGATTCTAAAACATGCTACATCATTGGAACTGGCCATGACAAGCTATCAACTTCTGTGTGACATAGACAAGGTAGTTCAACATCATTTTATCTTTGAGTTTGCTTTCTTGTGGCTCACTGTGAACTGACTTTGGATTCCCCCACTTCTCCCCCCCCCCTCTAATGGTTAGGCATTCCCTCGAGTTTCCTTAGTTAGCTCGGATGAAATTGAGGGGTTGCTTCAGAGGTATGGATTCATTACTTTTTAGTAATTCAGTGCATTTGTCCCATTTTTTTTTACAAAAATATTGAGACCACCAAAGATTGTTTGGCAAATACTATTTTTCTGGTTAGCTCATAGAAAGTGGTTTCTTTTTTAAATGTTTTCATTGAAAGCATACTTCTATGCTCGATTAAGTCCTTTATCTAATCCGTGAAGTCTGCAAAGTTTCAATGCCTGTGGAATGATGTTCATCCACAAATGTTTTTTGACCAAATGCTATTATTTTAATATGCATGTCCAATTAATCACTGTTAAATTAATGCTTCTTTTTTCAGTCGTGGTTGCCCTTTAATTTTGGGTCAGATACAGTGTCCCGTGAAGAAGAAATTTCTAGGAACATGCAGGAGCTTATAGATGCTGAAGTGAGTTCTGATTCTTCTTATACAATCTTTTACTGCTGAGAGTTTTATTCTTTAAGTTAAATTATTATTTACCACTTGTATGGAACTATGTAATTGGATATGCACACTGGTACTCATTTAGTTGACATATTCTTGTCAGAGGTTTTTTATCCTGATTCAAGAGATTTCAAAAGCCTTAAGGAAGGAGGAGTCCAGGACTCATTGGCTATTTTCAAATTAAACATTGCAGGACGTCTGCTACATTTTGTTTTTTCAATATCTTGTGACTGTACTTGAGCATGATTTCATACCTCGTTCAACTGTATATAAAAGTAAGCTATCCATAAGCAATTTGCTGTTTCATTATTTATTTGCTTAAATATGATGTTCCCCTGATCACAGAGGATATATATTTTCTGCAGAAACAATGTTTTGGGCAGTTATTAGGGAGTCCTTACTCCAAACGCTTCTGGTATTCTTCATCTTAGCTCTTCAATTTACAAACCTAGCTACCTGTTTGACGACGAAAAATGTTTTATGTATCATGGTAGGCATCAAGAAGGTTGAATTACAAAAATGTAATAAAAGATTGCATGTCCATCACCTGTTGTTTTGGCTCTGACTTCTGGTGCGCTGACTCTGATGGATCATTTGCGAAAAATGAGAATCTTTCTGCTAACAACGTTTATCATGATGACATTAGCATGGAGATCATGGTTACTGAACTATCGAGAGTCTTGTGTCTTGCCGTCCAGAGATTTTGAACACTTGTGAGTTGCATTGCTTTCTCCTGTTTTCATCTTGCAGTCAATCATGTTCGATATTGATTTTCGGAATTTTCTCTTTAGATCATGGAATTTGATGTAATAAAGAAGGGGGCTGATAAGGAAGGGCTCAGTAGCAGAGCTGATGGAATGAGGTTTTCTAATCATTTAAACGTTTATGATCCCTTACTTTATGATTGCATAAACAGTTGATATGCTCGTTATAAAACACTGGCTTCAGTGCAGAACACCTTTTCTAGAAATTCTCATTGATGAACTTTCATATGACAGAGACCTTCTTTCCCCATTCCTACAGGTATTGTTCTAGTCAAGTCTATGTTCACATCCACATGTTATTTAGTTGACAATACATCTAAAGCTATGGATAGGTCTTTTGTTTCTGCTGATAATTTTATCAAACTTTTCTTTGGATAAGAGTAAATATGATTACTGTGTCTGTAAAATCTCTTTGTACTTAAGTGAAACTGCTTTCCTGATTTTTGTCAATGCTCAATTTATTGTGAATTGATTACTGCCCTTGTGACAGACAAACTTACATTGATGTAAAATATTACATGCGAAATTGATGAAGTTGAGATCTGTATCTTGTGATTAAGCCAGTAAATCTGTCTTCCTTCAGGTCATTGCTGATCCGAAATGGAAGTTGGAAATAATTTTGCAGTACTTCGGCAAGTATTGTACAGCGGTATGAGTCTTATTGATTTTTTTGCAAGAATAATGTGTATTTTTATTTTGAGGAATTGGTTATCTGCCATCTATTCTTGTCCATTTTTTTGTTTCCATAGGGAAGAAATTTCCTGGAGTGTCTTTATGTTATTTTATATTTCAGTCATCTGTCAACACCCGAAGGTCAAATAAAGCTTTGGACGCTGACACATTTGCTAATGTCCTGAAATTCTTTTCAAAATCAAATGAAACAAGTGCAAGGAACATTGGCCGCAAAAAGGGCTATGAAGTATCCCAAATTCTTCTTGCGCATGGTTTTCAGGTGATTTGTTTGGTCTTTATTGAAATTCTTATTGATGAGGCCATCAAACTAGACTAATGTAATATACTTTGAAACTCATCCTTTATTGAATTGTGAGGTGGCTAAGTTTCTAATTTATGGAGTGGAATGAAGGATTTATTCATGCAAAATAATCAACTTGTTGACGTTTTTATTTTGTGAACTTTCAGGTGGCTATAACTGTGCTACAATGGACGTGAATGTGGGAGAAGGATCTCTTCTGCAAATATGTGAAGATTTTATATCTGCTTTTCGAGTACTTAAAAAATCTGATAAGTGAGTTCTTCTTTTCCTTGCGTGGGCATGTTTATGATTATCAATAAAAATGTGGGTCCAATTTTTTAATCCACAGTCTAATTTTATATGCAGGCACATGGACATTCCGTCTTTCCAGAAAGAAGCACTTTTTACTGCCGCTACCATTATCCGAAGATACAGCTAAAGATGTCTAATTTAAGATGACCAGTGCTCGTATCTTTGATTCCTCTTTTCTGGCATGACGATCGGTAAATTATTATACCTCTTGTATATGTTTAGAAAATGGATGAATAGAGTGCAATCATTGGGTATGCTGTTTTGTGATAATCCATCAGTATAGCAAAGTGCACCATTTCTGCAACAAGCCATGCACAGAGGCCGAAAATTACCAGAATAGTGAGTTACATTCCAATCCAAACCACATGACACACCAACCCAACAACTCATCTTGCATATGGAAGAATAAAGAAATATATATTGTTTACTTGGTGCAATCTTTTCTTATCTGCCCCTGGTTCTCAACCTTCACTTCTATAGACCCCATCTTGTCCATAGCCGAAGAAAATGCTTGAAAGAATCTAGCCTTGTCTTTTGCTAGAGCCTGGACCAGGGGCCTAGTCCTTGGGTCGAGAAAGAGAGCTTGATCTGAGGCCAACAATCCTAGCCCGGCCACTAAATTCCCATAATATGCTTCGTCAAACAAGAATGGTGTGCTAACGTCAAGTGGTGCAACAACCTTTCTGTTGCCCCCTCGGTGTGGGCAGGTCATCTTCAAGGCTTTGAGCAGTCTTTTGTCCATGGAAGGGTCAGGCTTGTGGGTGCCCTTGAAGTTGTACAACCTACTCCTGAATTCCTTGCATTGTGCAAAACCGATGGTGTGTGCACCGGAGAGCACCACCAGGTCGTCCTGATTCAACCCTTTGCGGCCAAAGAGCTGGAATAGGTCGTCGATGGTGGCGTTGGAGCCTGGAAGGTTGGGCTTAACATGAGCTGCCATAGAAACTTGACCATCTCTCCTGCCTTTCTTCACTTGGTAATATGGTCCTCCTGTCTGTACAGAAAAAAAAAGGCCTTAGAACTTAAGATGGGGCATTGTATATCCTACTATTATTTGACATAGCTTTGATCACATGATGAAGACGACAAGGGCCAAAGCCATGGTCTCTGTTTTTCATCAAAATGACGTTGAATTTAGATTCGGAGTTTGGAATTTTGCCGGACTTAACTTTCTGTGAATAAATGGAGGTCAATGAAAGAGCCAGAAAATCTTGGTTCCATTAGGGGCCACTGCCAGACGCCTGTGACCGCGACAAAATTTGGGACATTCACATGACGAAGTTATGAAAAGACGAAACTTAAACGAATCTCCGACAGATAAAAAATTAACCAAAAAAAACTGTCTGTTTTCTGCCAACCGAATTAAGCTCCCAACTAGTAATGTTCACTTCGTCTTGTTTTGCCAGTTTCTTACCACAAGAATTGCAAGTAAAACCAGTCGACCATTGCATTCATGATTCAACCATTTTGATAAGAATATGTTACCAAACTAAACATGCATTGGCAACAAGAGAAACATAGATTGATCGGCCAAGTACCAGGTGAACGAAGTCTCTGGCGGCAATGGCGAGAATATCAGCGCATGAAACAACGCCCGGGCACTTGCTCTCCACCAGCGACTTGGCCTTGTTCACGCCATCAAACGCCTCCTGGGCAATGTTCGCGTTATACGAATCATCTCTCTCGGCTGCCGCTGCACCAACCCTGCTTGACACCAAGATCGACCCGTCGCACCCCTGTTCACAACATAGAAGGTGCTCAATCAAACCTCCCCCACATATATGTACACATGCAACGAGATTGCGATGTACCAGCTAGCTAGTAACATGTATATAAGAGCACTGGCATTGCTTTGATCATCTACCCTGTTCTACCTAGATGGCACTGAGATTTATCGTATGCGAATTGATAACAATGGAAGAACACAGGGGGTATTTCAATTGAGGTGGTAAAATTTACATCAACGAAGCAGTCATTGAAGAAGAGGCGGATGGTGGCCGGGGCCGAGACAGGTGCGTCCTTAACCTGCTTTGAGGTGACGGCAGAGACCAGCTGCTCAAGCTGTGGGCAAGTCTTGGAATAGAACTCGACAGAGAGATGTTGGGCATTGCCTGTACTTGAAGCAGCAGCAACAGAAGAAACATTGGTGGGAAGCAGGAGTGTCACGAGAGCATAGACGACGACGATGCTGTGGGTGGAATTGGATGGTGCCCAGGACATGACTGGGGCTCTTGGAGAAGTTGGAGTCCGCAAGGAGCCAAGAACAAATATATAGACAGGAGCCGCAAGCCATTCTTAGAAAAACCTGCTGCCAACAAACGTCCATGATCATTCATTACGGTCTTGTTGTTGAAGGAATGCATGTGATCGATTTGGTTGTCATGTTTCTTTGTCCTCATTCTCTCTAAACTAGGGAGGCTTGCTTTATTATCCCCACTCTTTTTTTTGCATGGTATGTTTTTTTTGACAAGTAGGTAATTTAGGTAGGTCAGTGTTTTCTTATTAGTATACAGTTTAATGTTTGTAGAGAGCCTTTGATAAATAATAATAACAACAATGAAAGAAGGCCAAAGTAGTAGGTGTCATCAGAACGTTTTGCTTTCTGGGCGTTTGTAGCGTTCTGTTACTTCCCTGCTCTGCTTTTGATTTCCATGAACTTTAACGCCTGGAGCTCATTTTATAAATATGCAGTGGTTATCTGTGTTGATCATGTTATGCATCGAAGATACCCTATTCAATAAGAAAGTTTCTTATCTTAAACCTAAAAAAATTCGCAATAAACAGTTAATTTCATTTATGACTCGCATACATTCTGTTCTTATCAATCCAATTTAGTGTTAAAGCTAACGATATTTCTTAGTGCAATTTTTGGCAGTTATGGAAACTTAAGAGTTAGATGTGGAATCACTAAGATTATTAATGACGTACATAAGAGACTTCGTTTAACCGTCAAGGCTCATACCCGGAGTCTCTCATTAAGTCACAAGTTAATATTTTCCATTTGGTATATCCATGATAAATACCTGGCAACATATATATAATATATATATATAGGATGCTCAACATAGTGACACTCGAATATACCCACCCACTCATCTTTCTTTTACTCGAAAAGTTGCAATCCCTCCTCTTCACAACGCTCATGGTTCACAATGTTCAAGCTCAAAGAAGAAAACTAACAATTTTTTTCTATTAAAACTGGAGCCATTAATCAATACAGCCTTGGGGGATATAGTGGAGTCTCTTTGTGTAATTAAAAACACACGCAAAGAAAGGCTTGATCGATCTCCTTGTCGTGCTAGGAAGATAGATGCAAACGGATGAATAGGCAATGGCGGCCGGCGTCGGTGGTCGCTTTCTTGGACCCTTCTCGAACAGGAAGGACCACCGATGCAGACACTCCAAAGTGCCTTGCACATGCACAAAGAGGCAACATTTGGAAGATGAAGGGAAGAAAAACGACGCATGAAAAGCTCAATAAAAATAGAGAGCCAAAGCATGAAAGCTCTCGATATTCCAGATTATAGTACTCCAAAGAGAGAAGCTCTTCATAAAAAGTTAGTACTTTAAAAAAAAGGTTAAAAAGTATGTTCTGCCTGTTGCTAGCGAGCACTTTTACAATCCTCACTCTTCCTGTACGTAAGTTCTTTTGCTGGTATGCATGATTGAAATAGTCTAATTAACCATCTTCACTAGCCAAGCAAGGTATATATTTGCACCAAGAAACATAATTGTTCAAATGTCGACTTCCTTTCCAGCAGCTACACATTTGCCTCTGTACATTGATTCAGTCTTCATTCACATATTTCGGAATATACACAAGTACACCTCCGCAATGGCCCCAATATATTTTCCAAACCTGTAAGGAGAAAAGTATGGAAAAGAAGGGCACTTTCGACTCTAATTCTTCAGCTCTAAAAGTGACAAACACATCTACCAGGTACGTAACCAGTACTAATTACATTATTTCGAGTCTTGATGATTTGCTTTATGACTAACACTGCCCCATAAAGACTCGGTACTACAGGAGAAGATTATGAAGGACAGGTAAACGAGTTGAAACTTAATCTGAGGTTAATTGCATATTATGTACACGTAGAAATCATAGATACCCATCAAAACATTGAAATGCGCTCCGTCATCATTGCTTTCTGGTGATGACAATGTATCATCGTCCTCATCGCTGTTTACTTCGTTGTCTAACTCATTACCCTCAATGCCCTCGTCCATATCATCATCAAATCTGTCCTGATTCATACCTCCCTCTCCATCTGCATCTTCATCTCCTGCATGATATGACCCTTCTTACCCTTCTCCATCATCATCTTCATCCCCATTCCCATCATCTTCACTCTCATTCGTAAGATCTTACCCTTTTTCTTCACCTTGATTGTCATCTTCACACTCGTCATCACCAGACAACTGAGCATTCTCATTGCAATCATATAATCCACGATTATTATTGCCAACACCCTCCACATACGCCAGCATAACTCTGGCGACTCTTGACCATCAATCTCCAAAGTATCATCAGCTTTCTCCAAATAACCAACCGGGCACAACCACCTTTTCGACTGCCTTTCTACCAAATTTTGATTGGCCTCTTTCTCACCGTTCTACGCCCTCTAGGACACGCTCAACCACGTGAACTACCTTTATGTCCCTGACCATCTGTCTGCTTCTGAATATTACCAGCCAACACCCTGCCCAATTCAGGCCTTCGACCTCTACTGCCACAATTCCCACCACGTCCTCTACCACGACCACCTCGCCCTCTTGACAAACCCCTGGTATTTCTTATATCATGATCCTCCCACTCCTCTGGGTGAAGATATTTGGGAGGACCTGGAGTTTCAGCCACATCAAGATCAATCATATTCTTACCAACAGTAAATCTTGAAGAACATATTTCTGTCGGGAGAAAAATGTTAAGAGCATAATGTCTTCCCAGTTTCAAAAACAAATTAACATGTTTACACCCTAAAGAAATATTCACAGCAAATTTATCAGCTTTTCGATCTTTTTCAGGTTCGAGTTTTTGCTGTGGCATGTAACACATGGATGCATCAAATTCCATTTACCTAAAGCCCACAGCAGCCGTTGCAGTAGGCATCCATGGGAGTACAGGAGCTGTATCATTGTCATCTGCACCAAAACACTGAGTTGGTGCACCCAGATGTTCTTTGGTTGTTTCATAGTTTACAGACAGATAGTCTGGATTGACCAAAAACTCCATCTGTGTAAACAACTGCAATGGACAGGTCATGTGAGCCGAACAGTACGAATAAACAACAACCCAACATGAAAGAAACCGATAAGAAAGTTTCATCTACTCTTAAGGTATATGATTACAACCAAGAATACATGTCACTGACTACTGCCAAAAAAAAAACATTGCAAATTGCAAAACCAATAATTTGGACACTCAATATTTTAAAGGATAATCTGAATACAAGAACAAGTAATTAAGTAAATACCTGGAAGACTCTTTCCACTGATTGATGCATGCAACTTTAAACCCCAGACTTTCCTGCAGTCAATCCATCCAATGAGAATGAAGTGCGTCTGCTGGAATAGAGGCCTATGAATATGTCCCAAGAAGATGAATAAGACGAATAAGATGAGTGAATAAAAAATCAAGGTATAAACAAATAGAATCATCACAAAAAGATACAAAACCAAATGAACACACCTCAATTACAGCTACCTGTGCTTTACTATGCCCACCTTACAGGCATTACTATGCCCACCTTTTTCCTTTTTTCTTCACAATATATTACGTGTTCAGAGAAGTTCTGATTAATAGTTGACACACCCAAAGTTTGATGGCAGCAAGGGCAATGATGATCGTCATAGACGTAGGTAGCATTGCAGCAAGTACAAAGGCCCAGCAACTCAGAGCAGCGCTTTTTTCCATGCTTCACAGCATATAACACTGATGTACTTGCGCTTTCCCTAGCCATTTTGCTTTAAAACAGCTTTCCTCTCCATCTCATTACCCCCAAATTCAATTTCAAATGAATCGGATTTGTCCAGCACATCAGTGTTTCCACCAAAGACACTGCTCAAAGAACTGTCACTTTCACCAGTGAAATAAAAAATAGAAGATTCAGTTGCAGCTAATTTAACAGACATAGATTTGTTGGTTTTCTTTCTTATTGTATCTTTGTAGGTTGCTTCCACTCTTTTCAACATAGAACGCAAATGAGATTCTCTTATTCCTCATGTATCTAATGATAACAGAAGTGCATCAAAAGCCTGCACACAACGGATGATGTTAAGAAAAAAATGAAGTAAGAGCAAATGACACACATAAGAGTTGAATAACACATATTCCTTGATGAATTTACCTCAATGGTGTCAATAAGTCTCCAACAACCATCTTGAGATTCAAACAAAATCCACCCTGATCCAGGATCATTCTTAGGTGATGTGACAAACTGCCAATATCGATTACGCCTCCGATCCTGGCCAAGAGGCAAGGACTTGTATACATAAATATCTTCAGCCTTATGATTGATATAAGATTTCTTCTCAGTTCGAGATTTCTCAGGATCTACATATCCATATTGCTGAACGTGTATCTTATCAAGCGCAATGTCCAGACCACCTATACTGGCATGATAAGCAAACAAATTTAGTGGACGGTAGCAACTTCCTGCTTCGGTGTTGAAAATTTTAAGGAAATATCATTCGCACCATCTTTGTCATGATGCAATGGGCTCTGATGACCTGTTGTGCCACAACCTATATTTGCTTCACTTTTAGAAAAAAGTTGAATATGGTGCCCTGCTAATAAAGTCATCTTTCATTAGCCTCTTATCTGATTGAGCCTCAACCCATATTTGTTTTTTAAGACAATTAGCTGCCTCCAACCGCTCCTATATAGTACAAACAATATGATCAACAAAATAACTAAAAAAATATCACATACAAATAAAATATTCGCACCTCCAGAACGTAATAGAGTTCCCTTCTGTTGCCACACCTACTAATGCAACAAGATCAATAAGGCGTTCCTCAACTGTCAGATCAGAATATTCTCCTCGGTTAGCCCTCGAACCCATGGCTCACCAGCACTGCTTTCATCAATTTCAGCCCCTTCAAAATCCATATTGTGAGTGTTCTGAAATTTTTCTGCAACATCAAGGGCTTGGCCATTGACACCATGCAAAATGCTTGCACCATTGAAACCCTGAACAGGTAATGAAGGACATTTTGCAAAATCTTTCTGCTTTTTACCATCAGGAGAAGCTTCCACATGGTTGGTTATTTTTTGCTTAGTTTTTTCCCTTGAACTGCATCATCAACTTCAGGGTCTTCAGCATATTCACCGCCAAAATCCTCCTCCCCGTCAACGTCTTCAGGAGATTCAGAGTCTTTTATCTGCTTCTTCAGAATCTGAATGCCCATTTTCAAATATTTTCAATCCCTCTCTAGCAGCTGCAAGGATAGCCTCCAGTGTGAACATAAATCGATCAGACTCTTTGAATGGTAGATGCTTACTAATTTACAAAGATGTAAATTGAAAAAACAAACACATAAACAAGTAGTGAAGAACAGTCAAAAAGGAATTTTTACCTGTATTCTGGCAGCAACTTCTAATACCGCAAGTCCTTTCTCACCTTCAAAAGATAAAACATAAAATGTGGAAAATTTTGCAGTGCTGGGGTCAATCGATGCCTAGACCTCCGATTATGGGTATAGCCTTTTTCTCGCATCAAGGCCACTGAATTTGCAGCAGCAGCACTATCGCGCGAAGTAGAAATAATGCTTTCACCATCACGGCCCTACAATAAGAAAAAAATCAGAAGCTTTAGTTAAGGTCCTTTAACGTATTCAATATGTTTCTTTAGGTCACACCAAACAGCATTCGGTAGTATCAGGGAATTGAGGAAAGAACAAAATCCTCTTGAGAGATAGAGATCGTTTTCATTACAACAATATAAAACAAAAAATGAAATCAAGTAGAAAAGAAACAACTGCAAAGGGTTAGAGGATACTCAATATCCCAACTCAAACAAATGTGAAAGGAAAGAAGGCTTCATTTTCAGTCACATTATAGTATTTCGATTTTAAACATACTATTCCATAATGGCTACTCATTAGCTTTAAATGTCTGGGGTAGAGCCACTCTCAAACCCCAAAGACTATCTTTCAAAATAGCAGAAGGAAATTAGCAGGGTCTCTCATCTAAATAGCCCCACTTTTTCCTTATCTCTTTGCCCCGCAAAAATGACTTGTATATCATAAATCAGCCACCTAACAATGTGGCCCACCCACTGTTTTCCAACACAGACAAGATAAAATGGGAAAACTAATAGGTACAGCAAACCCTGAAGCTACTAACATCTACTTTTTAGTGAAGATTCTCCGCCAACATCTTCAATAGTGAAACTTCAATCACCGTGCCTCATTTCACCCCCAACTAACTGCCATCTAACTTTAGGCATGAAGAAAACAGTGGACCAAATGAATCTCACCTCATTATCACCACGTAAATATACTCCTTCAGGTGGCCTTTTCTTCCATTGACGCCAAATACTGCAGAGTGCTAACTGTCGCAATACTTCAGGCCAGGTTGCCAGACTCAGATGACGCTGCCAGCTCCTAATATTAAAACCCCAAGCATATGCCTACCAAAAATATAAAATATAAATAGGTAATAAATCACATTAATAAGAAAGTGAAATTGATAATGCATATAATTAGAATATTAGTGACAGAGAACCCCTTCAACAATCTGTGGGTGTCCACCTCCAGAATTAGCAGCACCATTTTGATTGGCCGCCGGACCAACTTGAGCTGTTCTAGAAACATCTTCAATATCTTTTATGATTGATTTAAGAAGAAAAAATATGTATTTCAACTAACAACCTTGGATCCTGAATGGAAATAAGAAATTCATAAAATGTTATTCCAAAGTCCACACACAAGACATCAAAATCTGACTCACATAATCATGCAATGCTTGAACAAGCTTATCAAGTGTGCATGGCCAAAGCTCCAATACATCAGTAAATGTGATTAAAAAAACCTGCGAATTCCAAAAGAAAATAATAGAAACAAAAGCAAAGAGAACAAGATTAATTCATTCCATACACAATAAAACAAAAGGGACAGTAAGTTGAGAAATACAATTGAAGGTTTTGATAGTACCATTAGCAATTTCCCAACATTTTTCTCAGAATCACTCCAAGGCTTGCCTCTGAAAGGCTTCTTTACCTGCCTGCCTGGGGAGGCAAGGAATCTAGAAGAAGGATGAAGGTCAAACCTTCATTAGGAAAATCTCCGAACGGCAGCATGTATCTAATCTTAGAAAACAAGGTAAAGAACAAAGAAGGATAAATAAAAATACCAAATAATCTTGCTACCTTCAAATGATTTAAGGTTTTGCAGTCTTTCACAATCTAAAGAAAGTATTGAAGGAAGTTTCATGCTTGAAGCAGCCAATTCCATCAACTCCGACTGTTCGTCCTCAATGAGCTCCACAGATTCTCTAGCTATCTTGCGAGCAGAAGCCCTCTCATAGGCTGCTTTTAGTTTTGCTGTTTCTTTCTGTCTTCTTTGTTCTTCTTTTTGTCTTAATTTCTCAGCCTACGGAAAAAAGTGCCTTCCATAAAAATATGTAAAAGAAATAGAATTATATGGTCCTTGCCATGAAAGGTATCTTCCCTAGCTTACCCTATGAATTCTTTTCTGCAAAAGTTTCTCTTGTCTTTCAAGTTCACGCTTCTGCTCCCTCTGGATTCTTACCTCTCCGCGTTGCCTAATACACATCAGCCTTTCTTCCTCTTTCCGTCTATCATGGTCATGCCACTCCATTTTTCTTTGCATTTGCTCTTCCCTCTGGATTCTTACCTCTCCGCGTTGCCTATTACACATCAGCCTTTCTTCCTCTTTCCGTCTATCATGGTCATGCCACTCCATTTTTCTTTGCATTTGCTCTCCCCTCTAAAAGTTCAATGACTCATATGTTAATTACAAAATCCAACACAAGAATTCTGCAAATACAATCTTCCAAGAAAAATTGAATACTTTTCACCTCAAAAATATCTTGCCATTCAATCTCTTTTCTTATTCTTTTTCATGAGCTTCAACTTCATTTTGTATCTGTGCTTCATCCTTCAGCTCATTATTATCAGTTCCAAAAAGGGTCATAAAATATAAACCGATTAAACCAAAATACATTAGGAAGTGGTCACAACAGTTCATAAAAATACCTTCCGCTTCCTCTCCATTTGAGAAGAATCTTCCTCATGAAACATTCGGTTATCAGAAGGCAGAAGAGGAGCCTCCAAGCACATGAGTTTGTGGGAGACAAAAGGTGCATCTGACCACGTAATGGTGAAAAAGTTTTTAGAGCCTCCGGAAGGCATGGAAGCAGCCCTGGATGCCTTGGGCTCAACTAAAGATTCAGAAGAGTGAGATGCACCAACTTTCTCATATGAATCAGCTCTAGCGCTCGGCTGTTCAGGAAGAAACTGATATTCTTGCAAAACCTTTTGAGAATTCTGAGAATGGAGCTCTCCTACAGAAGGCTTCCATTTCGCACTTGAAGAACTTGAGATGTACTCTTTTGTAGGCAAAAAGTCAATGCCTGAAAGAAATCACAGCATCAGACAGGCAAGTTTGCAAAGATCCACATTGCATACAAAAAAACTTGCAGCTTACAAGAAAATAAATTTATCAAATGAAAGAAACGTGGAACTGACTTTGTTAAATTTAGGTTCCTGACTCTCGTGGGTTTTAAGACGATATAGGTTCTGCAGGATCAAACAAAAGAACATAAGTGAGATGGAATTTGCACATGTTGCAAAGTTCCTATAGACATGCAAAGCTTTCATGGCAACCACAGCTTACACTTACAGGCATTATGCATCAAATATGACATAGAATAGAAACTAACTACTAATATTTCAAAGCATCGCCAATGCCAGCGACCAACTGAAATGCACTCACTATGAAACTCTCTGGTACACAACTAACTTGACTTCCAGCTTCCAATCAGCCAACTTATCAACAACAAGAACTGATAAAGATATGCAAGATAATGTAAACAAACGAATTAGCTAAAATGCCTAAGGGAGCCCAAACGCATCCGGTGGCAAGGGGTCAAATTCAATCCCCAATACAGGCCCAGAGAGCGACTCCAAAAATGAAATTGCCCCGCGCTCTATAATTGCCTCTGCGCCGCCTCATGAATGGCACGTCCATCTCCATCCTCCCCACCGCCGAAGAAGGTCTGAGCAGCAGCGGCAATTGCGTCATTGCCTTCCTCTTTCTCCCCTCACCCAAAAGCCCAACCCATCTCCTTCTTTCTGACCTCGCCAGCCTCTGCTGCGCCGGCAAGGCCACCGGTGGTATCCCTCTTCGCGCGCTTGAAAGAAGGGGCGGCGTTGTTCCTGTCCTTGAGCCTCCGATGGCAGAACCACATCTGCAACTGCCGATCCATGAAGTCGAGCTTCACCGACAACTCCGCTCGTATCGATTCCGACGGGTATGCGTCAGCTGCATCCCAATCAAAACCACAAACAATCAAAACAATCATAAATCAACAACAACAACAACAACAAAAAATCAAAACAATCACAAATCAACAACAACGGCAACCAAAAATCAACCCCACGACCGCTGTCTTCTACTGGCAGAACCGGGAACAGCTGGGTCCCTCCACCCCCGTTCGGCTTCGTCGCCGCCGCCGACGTCGTCTACCTCGAGGAGTCGGTGGAGCCGCTCGTGTCGTCCATGGAGGGGTTGGCGGCGCCGTCCGGGGTGGTGCTTCTTGGGTACCAGGTTCGTTCGCCGGAGGCGGACCGCAAGTTCTGGGATGTGCGTGGGACGGGTGTTCGAGGTGGAGCAGGTGCCCCATGAGGACCTGCACCCCGATAATAATCACGATGAGACGGAGGTTTACATCTTGAGGAAGAAGGCGGTACTATCGTCTTCAAAGCCCTCAATCAATGCAATGGCGTGATCCTTGCTTGTTCGATGAAATGCTTCAATGATAATAGCATGGGAATGTCCTTCAACTTCTACAAACTTTTTGTTGGAGAACTCACAATTTAAATTTAAATTAGTTTGAGATAAATGTGTCAAAATTATGAAAACAAGAAACGATCTCTTTGTAACCGGTCATCTATAATATTAAAAATATATATAATTTTGTGCTTCCAATTCATCAAAGTCTTGTACGAAACTGTAAGATCGGATAAACAAGTAGAATGGCATCATCAACTCTTAAAATTTTAAAGCCACCATTAAAAATATTTAATGGGTACAAGATTTGTTTACGACTAATTGGGTTTATATTGGCTGATTGCCACTCTTGTGGTACATTGGGGTGCACAATTTTAAGCGGGAGCTTGTTTGAGATACTGATGATGCCGGCCTTCGTTATGTACACATATATAAACTGATTACCTGAAAGAAATTCATTTGTTCACATCTCCTCTTGATGAGGAAACTGGAAAGCATGAAATGGTAATATTGACTCAAGCGAGCACAGTCTGGTGTTTCAAATGTTCGCCACATGCATGAGTCATTTGAAACATTATTTCTCTCTTCATTTTAATGGCATCTCTACATGAGATGGGCCTCGTAATTGAAGATGTGTAATACTCTAATTTATGTTAGGTTTGTTGAGGGCATATTCGTATTCATGCGTTGTATCACATCTCATATGTCGTTCTAAAGCCGCAGCCTATGCTTTCAAGATCGAGCATGTATGTCAAGTGTTATCACTAAAGAGTGTTTAGTGGATTATAATTGGGGCGTTCAAATGGCTCACTTAAAGGGGGGTCATACATAATTTTAGACGGTGGAATAGGCCGGCCTTCTAATGTAGTAGTTATATATACTCAAATTTCCTTCTAATTGAAGTTAGAACAAGTTTGTAAAAGACTCCAGGTTATTCCACTACCACCAAATCTAATTCGCAAGTTAACACATTCAGAACAGAAACTAATCTCACATCAGACAAATTTTTCTCCTTTCCAAATTAATGTGCAACGAATACATACACAAATATTAAATCTGTGTTGCTAATTTCTACAATTCCAGTTAATGAAGCAACCACTGCCCATCATTCTCCCCTGCTTCCTTCACCAACAATCCATCCAAACACCAAACATTTGTGTTGCCACTGGCCTTGCACTCAAAGAAACAAACGGAATATTTGTCCGAGCAATCATGGGATGCTGACGAGGTTGCTTGGTCCCAATAGAGATAACAGATAAGTTAAAAAAGGCCCAGCCTTATTAATCCATGGCAAGCAACTATCTCCCTTAGCAAGTCGCTAATTCCTATCTGAATGCTGCTTACACTCATCCCATGCTCTGAGCCTGCTACCCTGAATCAAATCCAGGAGAAGGAGATGATGAGTACTGCGAGATTCATCAAGTGCGTGACAGTGGGAGATGGAGCTGTGGGGAAAACATGCATGCTCATCTCCTACACAAGCAACACATTTCCCACGGTAGTAATGATCGACAAACATTATTTGCTATAGCTCATGAAGATCCATATATAGTCGAGTTCATGGTTTCTTCTACAATTTTGATATTGGGTTATTTGTACTTTACTGCGTCTGTGCTTGAGGTTGTTATCATGGGTTGTTCTTGCAGGACTACGTTCCAACTGTGTTCGACAATTTCAGTGCCAATGTGGTGGTTGATGGAAGCATTGTCAACCTCGGCCTCTGGGATACTGCAGGTGAGCTTACTAAATATTAGCTACTTTGTTAGTCTTTATTCATTACTTTAACTCACAGAACGTTCAACAATCTTAGTCGGATAAAGAAACCTTCCATTGAAGCAGTTTGTAAGCATATTGCAGCTAAGAATACTGCTACAGCTTTTAATCAGAGAATAAGGGATGAACGAGTTTACATTTTGATTCAGGGCAAGAAGACTACAATAGGCTGAGACCCTTGAGCTATAGAGGGGCTGATGTGTTCCTTCTGGCATTCTCACTCATTAGTAGGGCCAGTTATGAAAACATATCCAAGAAGGTCTTCTCCCATCTCTTCTAAATGATCTGTTCGTTTAATTTCTCCCTAAAATCTGACTCTCATCCTATGTTATTTGGCAGTGGATTCCAGAGCTGAGGCATTATGCACCAAAGGTACCCATTGTACTCGTCGGAACCAAGATGGGTACGCACACAAAAATTTAGTATCTGTCAATGCAATCAACATATCAACCATATTTCCTTCTTCAATGACTGGACAATTGAATGAATTGAGTACTTATTCAATCTAACTGTTGGATGATCTCTTTCTTGTTCAACATAACAAGCAGACCTTCGAGAAGACAAGCAATTTCTTGCAGATCATCCTGGATCAACCCCCATCCCCACTTCACAGGCAAGTCAAGTTGGATATTAACAGAGCTTCCAATACTTCGATGCAATCGGGATGTTTCTAACTCCTCTTATCTCAGGGGGAGGATCTTAAGAAGGCCATAGGTGCCGCTGCATATGTAGAATGTAGCTCCAAGACACAACAGGTTACATTCACTCCAATTGCATCAAATTATAAATGCTGGCATGATTCTCTGTTTTTGTTGATCAGAAGAAAATCACCAATTACTTCTCCTTTCAAAGTCAATTTTGAGTTACCAGGACGGATGACCCACTGTATAAAATAACTAATTACGTCTTATCTGAATGATACAATGGTTTCTGTTGCAGAACGTGAAAGCTGTATTTGATGCTGCAATCAAAGTGGTCATGAGGCCACCTAAAGTAATGAAGAAGAAACGGAAGGCAAAAACTTGCAACTTTCTCTGAACACTGCTCCGCTTTTTTACAATCAGAACCTTCAAAAAGTGTCCTAAAAACTAAGTCTCTCCGCCAGGTTTTGACTACAAGAAGAATAATCTTGTTGAATCTCCCTTTTACGTTTCCAACCCCACTTCTGCTTACTGTAATATTCATATATAATCATTTTCCAAATGAAAGCGACCACAATCGCAATTTTACTAAATCAGATGAAAACAGTTGCGAACTTTGATTCATATTTGATGCTGCAATTAAAGTACCCGTGAAACCACCGAAAATCATGAAGGAGAAACAAAAGCAACGTTCGCTGAAAACTGCCCTGTTTGCTACATACAGAAACCTTCAAAAATGCATCCCATCAAAACCTCCCCACCAGAATTCAAGGGAAGAAACACCATGTCAAACCTTCATTTCGCATTTCATGTTTTCATTTTTAATACTCGCAATTTTGATTATAATTGTTCTTTCAAATGTTAGTGACCACGTTAGCAACATACTTAATCAGACGAAAGACAAGTTCGGAATTTTCAATCAGATAGTAAAAAAGACAGTCATTTCATTCATATGATAAACGAAGAACGACGATAATACGAAGCTATTCCTTGAGCATTTCTAAGATCCACAAGCCAGACACTAAACAACAGATCTTCTAAACATGTTTGTACACGCAAGCCGAGAAACGCTAAAGGTCATATTCAAGCTCGCTCCCCACGGATGCGACGAGCAAGCTGGATGTCCTTGGGCATGATAGTAACGCGCTTGGCATGGATGGCGCAGAGGTTAGTGTCCTCAAAAGCCCAACCAAGTACGCCTCGGCGGCCTCCTGAAGCGCCGCCACGGCCGAGCTCTGGAACCGCAGATCGGTCTTGAAGTCCTGCGCGATCTCGCGCACCAGCCTCTGGAACGGCAGCTTGCGGATCAGCAGCTCGGTGCTCTTCTGGTACTTGCGGATCTCCCGGAGCGCCACCGTGCCGGGGCGGAAGCGGTGGGGCTTCTTGACGCCGCCGGTGGCCGGCGCCGACTTCCGGGCGGCCTTGGTTGCCAGCTGTTTCCTTGGGGCCTTGCCGCCGGTGGACTTGCGGGCGGTCTGCTTTGTGCGAGCCATCGACAAGCAGCACAAAAGGGTATTGGAAACGAGAAGATGATCGGAAAACTGGAAGGGGTCGGAGAGGGAGTGGTGGCGTTTCGGGGAAGGAGACGAGGCGTTTATATAGAAAATGGTGGGATTTGCGCGGGAAAGTTTGAATATGGAGGGGATTCTCGCCCTTCGATATGGCGGATTTTGACGGCTGTGATGTCTTTGGAAGCTTTCACGCGGATCGCTTACTTGTCATTCCAGTCGTACATTTTTTTGGGGGCGTTTTTGAAGCCAAAGTAAGGAACGACCCCCAAAAAAACTTCATATTGTATTAGTATTTACTATTTCCAATGTAATGGTGGCTTATTGCAATTTCACAGTTTAATTCTACTTTTTTTAAAATTAAGAGCACATTTATTTTTGAAGGAATTGGATTTTCTTTGTAGCTATTAATTAATTAAAAATTAAAGTACTATTTGCTTGGCTCGTTGGCTCGTCTTGCTTGAGTCGAGTTCGACTCGAGCCGGCTCAAATTTAATCAAATTTATATATTTATTAATAAAACTATAAAAAATAATGAAAATAAGGATGAAAGGTTAACGAAAATCATACATTTATTTATGAAAAAAATTAGAATATGCTAAAGTTAAATCATAATGGTATAAATAGATTCCAAATAGACAGTCAAAGCGGGCTCTGGGTTAGTGTCAGCGGACTGTTCCGTTCTACAGGATCCTGACAACTCCGCGTTTGAGTTCCTCACACCCAAAGAACGTGGAGGTTTATGGAGTCACTGTTTAGTACAGCGCATGTCTAGACTTGTGGTTCAAAGGGTACTAAGGCGACTACCTGAGAGTACTCGGCCTTCGTACTCAAGGCCAGGAGAAATATGGAGGTAAGGAGAGGGCTTAGGATTTGAGACTAGAAAATGAAGTAAGAAAATGCCAAAGAGCAGCATCAGCAGTAGCAGATCAGTAAGTTCGGGATGCTATTGGGTCTACAGCCCAGTGGCTCCTCAGTAGTGCCCTTCAGAGTGTTCACGCAGAGTATATGATGTTTTCTTTCATATGAGAGTTTGCTCTCATAGCCAGCTTATTATAGTTCTTTTATTTTCTGGACTAGTAACACTTGTTACTGACGTGTTTTTATACTATATATAGGTAATAATCATGAATTGGAGGAACCAGCTTGGACAGAGGAGCACTGTTGTCGCTTGCACACATGTCAGTCGATTTAGTGATTATATTTTATTTATGATGCTATTATATTGTGTAAATGAAGTTACGTGATATATAGATACATGTTTGCATATATGTTTATACATAGTATTTTGACATGGTGACCATAATTGCACTTTTAGAGGAAATTTTGTCTGTTTTATTTCAGAATTTCTATCGAATTTGATCATAATTATGATGGTGTGTAATTTAATTTGCATGTCATCCATGTAGTATCATGTTACGATTCTGTGTATTCATCTATGCATAAAGAGTAATATCTCTGTCTTAAGACACCGAGATTGAATTTGCATGAGTTTGGTTCGGATTAGCCGACCTAACTGGGGCTTGTAACATGCCGGTTCAGTTCACGAGCGTGAACCGGATTTGGGGTATTATAATATTAGATCTTAAAATAAATATTAAAATTTATCAAAAGCATCCACCATGATTTTTTAAAAAAACGTGATGGGCTTCAGACAACCCATCTGGCCCAAGGCTAGGTGACCAAGAGCCCACCGGGCTCTTTAGAATGTACCCGAGTGAGCTCTCTCTATATGGCTCGAACCTTATACTGAGTTGCCAAGCCCTGTAAGTAAGCCGAGTTTGGGGCTCAACTTGGCTCAGCATTACATATATGAACCGAGTCAGGCTTTGGCCTGACTTCTAGCTCAAGCATGACTCGACTCATCTAACAGCTGAGCTGGCTTGGCTCTGCTTGCATGTCATGGGTAGTATACTGTGCTTTCGGTAGATTAACCAGTAAAAATATTTATGCTTATCAAATAGACCATAAAAGACTTGGAAAATTAATGTAAATAAACATTTTTTAAGTAGTATATATTAAAATATAATTTGAAGAAGAGTCGTATCAGTTTAATGTATTCGGCATATTATTCAACATATGTGTTACCCTATGAGCAAAAGCAATTGCCCCTTCTTTTTTATAATTGTGCATGGAGGGCCAATTGAAAATGATTAAATGTTTTAAAGACAAAATGCACATTGACATGTAAAACTCATAATTCAAGTCAGAGTTTTACATTAACGAACCAGTCAGTTCAACCATTGATTTGAGTCGAATTAGTATCATAAACTGCATGCTGAGTTGAGGACAACTATAAATTATGAGTAATGAGGGTCAAATATACTTAAGTATATGATGATAACGTTAGAAAGTTGGTAAGAAATGAATTATCAATATATATGAAAGTATGCGGTATAATTATTTATATATTTGATCATAGAAATATTTTTAAACTGAATAACGCATTATGACGCCTTATAGGGCAGTTTGAATGTGCTATTAGTTATAAAACATGTCATAGTGGTGTTATGGTATGTAATATATTTTATGGAATTTTTCCTATTTTTTAGATTTTTTTAGAATTTATTATGAGCTAGTTATTATTTTTTATTCGAGTTAGAGACGAGTTAACTTTTATTTACGATATTGCCGCCCAACATTACCGATAGACCTTCTTCCCCCAAATCCCTGATCACCGCCGACTTCACCCTGTGCTCGTCACCGACGCCGCCACCGATGTCACCCCACCGCCGATTGATGCCACCAAGTCCCATCGTGTCGTTTTTGTGCCGCCCCCAACCTCCACGACGCGAGGGAGCCGCACCCTAGGGCGCGCTCCCATCACCGATCTCGCCACTGGTGACCGTCGCCACTACCATCTAGTTGCCATCTCAACGTTGCCGACCCTCCCACAACCTTCCTCGACCAAAGCGAAGCCCAACTTCGTCCACATCGACCAAATCTTCACACCCCACAGCAGATAGCCCTTTTTACCTTTTTTGCGAGCCGCCGCCTCCGCCAACCACATCGATGTCGTAGACATGTCACACTCGCCGAGCCGGTGCCAACAGTACCTCATACTACCACCATCCTGCTGGTAGCGGCCGCCGGCAACAGTTGCTAAAAATCAAATTCGCTAGATTTCGCCGGATCTTCCATAAGCTTATCAAGTCGAACCCAATCAAGCTTTGGACACTATTGAGTGCCAAATTCGAACTTTGAGACAATGACAAGACCCTAGTAGTCATTGATTACCGACAATAAAAGGTATAATTTCCTCCAATTTAATTATTTAAAATCGATGATTGTTAGTACAACATGCTAGGATTGATGAGTTGATATGCTAGATATTTTTATTGTAAATAAAAAATAAAATATGAATTGTCTAATTGAAGTATACTAAAACGGATGCTAAGGAACTAATTAGGTAAACTAAGTAATTATCGTAATCTAATGCAACATAGTATAAGAAAACCTATCTGTAATTGATGTATGATGTGGTGTGTGTATACTATGGGATGCTTGATGCATCATTTAGTTAGCGGGCGTTAGCTTTTAGTTTGATGCGTAGGTACCGAGTATGAGCTTGCCGCTTAGACGCGTGGACACGATTGGAACTTCTACCAGGTTCGTTTAAGACTCAATCCTGATTTATTGTCTCATTCCATCTTGTTTTGTTTTAACAAGTAAGAGGACGTGTCGAGTGGTGGATTATCGTATCCCACTTCACATAGGGCCTTTCGTAACATCCCAAATCCGGCTCAATCCTGTTTTAACAACACAAGACCAGCCCTGACTCGAATTATGGGTTTTACAAAATTTAGCCGATCGTATTTTCAGATTAATAACCCTCGAAGATGAAATCCCTCAAGTTTGTTTTTGAAACTCAGATTCAGCTCACGATGCCTTCGGGCTTATTATATTCAAATCTCTATTCAGGCCTATGTATATGTAGTTTTTGCATTTTTAGTGAGATGTGTGACAAATAAAATCGATAGCCACGTCTTAAAATAGGGCATGTGTTTGTCAAAGCAGGCTCTGGAACGGGTAAGTTTCCACTCCATTTCCAAGGGATCTTGATAACTCCACCTTTGAGTTTGTAACACCCCAAATCCGGTTCATGCTTGTGAACCGAACCGGCATGTTACAGGCCCCGGTTAGGTCGGCTAACCCGAACCTAACTCATGTGGATCCAATCTCGGCGTCTTAAGATGAAGATACGATCCATCATGAATGAATAAATACGAAAAATCCTAACATGGTACTACATGAATGACAAGCAATTCAAAATACACACCAATACGATTACGATCAAAATTCTGAAATAAAACAGACAGGGTCTCCCCTAAAAGTGCGATTAGGGTCCACCCTGTCAAAATAATATATACAAGTATATAAGCATATATCAACAATTTCATTACACACAATCTGATATACTATAAGCTCATTCTGGAACTTGGGTCCTAACCCATCATACTTTTGCTGCGCTACTCTGATCATTTCATTTCATGTCATTGTCATGCATCAAACATTTAATCATGTCATTCGCAAAATAATAACATAATAATACAATATTAAACATTCAGAAATCTAACATGTGTGTGCACAAGACCTCATTGCTCCTCCGTTCAAGCTGGCTCATCTATCTCGTGCTTATCACCTACATATATATAAGAAAAACGTCAGTAACAAGCGTTACTGGTCCGGAAAATAAAATAACTATAACAAACTGGCTATGAGAGCAAACTCTCATCTGAAAGAAAACGTCATACTCCACGTGAACACTCTGAAGGGCACTACTGAGGAGCCACTGGGCTGCAGACCCGGTAGCATCCCGAACTTACTGCTCTGCTGCTGGTACTGTGCTACTCTCAGCACTTCTTTTTCAGTACTTCTCATGAAACTTTATCCTAAGCCCTCTCCGAACCTCCATATCTCTCCTGGCCTTGAGCACGAAGGCCGAGTACTCTCAGGCAGTCGCCTTTAGTACCCTTTGAACCACAAGTCCGGACATGCGCTGTACTAAACAGTACCCGTAAACCTCCACGTTCTCCGGGTGTGAGGAACTCAAACGCGGAGTTGTCAGGATCCCTCGGGAATGGAACAGTCCGCTGGCACTAATCCAGAGCCCGCTTTGACTGTCACGGCATCCTCTGCATGGTACGTGCAGTCGATTTCTCCATCTCTCGTCTCACTGAAAACTCGATAAACTACATATATATAAGGCCTGGGTAGGGATTTATATAATAGGCCCGAAGGCAACTTGTGGTGGATCTTGTTTTCGAAATCATCCTCGAGGGATCTCATCCTCGAGGGGTTATTAATCCGGAAATATTCGATTAAATGGCCCGAGTTAAGTGGGATCCGATAAAACGCCACTTAACCCGCCCTGCAATAATAAAATAAACATACAATGAAAGAGCGTAAAACAAGACGAGTCCTAAACGGACCTGGTAGAAGCTCCAAGCGTGTCATCGCGCCTAGGCGGCGAGCTCCTATTCCGTACCTACACATCAAAACTAAATACTAACGCCCGCTAACTAAATGATGCATCAAACTCAACACAATTAAATACAGAATCATCATCAAAATAACCATCAAATAATTATAAGAGTAAATAATCCTAACTCAACTACTCATACCATATTTTATTCTGTTCTTCTAAGTTGCATCGTACTAGTTTAACATGTTCATACACAATTCATCTCATTAGATCACTTCATTCACTAATAATCTCATCATGCACATCTTTAGTTTATTCATGGTCAAGACATTGATCATGATAATTAATTAACCCTAGCATGCTATGCTAACAATTATCATCAATTTTAAATAAATCAATCAGAGGTAATTATACCTCACGTCGTCGGCATTCGGCGACGGCTAGGGTTCCGTCGCGCGTCTTGGAGCTCAAATTCGGCGCTCATCGGCGTCCGAAGCTCGATTGGGCTCCACTGGGTGAGCCCCGCGGAAGATCCGGTGAATTCCGGAGAATTCCAGAAATTCCGATTTTCCGGCGGTTTTCCGGGAGCCACTGGCGGTTTTCCGGCGACTTCCGGTGGTTTTCCGGCAACAATCGCCGGCGGCGTCTACTAGCTGGATAGGGGTCATATAGGGTACCATTGGAACCGGCTCGGCGAGCCCGACACATCCATGACGTCCACATGGTCGGCCGAGGCGGTGGCTCGCCGGAAAAAGGCTAAACAGAGCCGGCGGCGATGGGTCGCTAGATCCGGCCGGCCACGGTGGCGACGGCCTCCGTTCCAGTCGGGGAAGGCAGCTGAGGGGTCGAGGACGTCGAGCCAACCACCTGATCGTGGTGGCGACGGTCGGCGGCGGCGCGAGCGGCGACGCGACCAAAACCTTGCCGCGGCGCTACGCACAGCGATTCCGGCATCACGGTGGCCCGATTGGGGCCGGATTTGGTCGGGGCAGCATGGTGACGCCGTGGCTGGGCCGGGCGGCGTCGAACGGCGGCCAGGCGGCGTCGGCCGTGGCGGCGGTGGCGCGCGAACAGGGGCGGCGCGCGGCAATGTTTTGGAAAAGAAAAGGTCGGGGAAGAGGAAGAAAAGGGCTGGTGGCAATTTCGTAAATAATACTTGACTCGTCTCCGGCTCGAGTCAAGTATAATAACTAAGTCGTATTAAATCCTAAAAAATTCATAAAAATCGGGAAAAATCCCGTAAAATCAAACAACACCACAATATTATAATGATATGCTCTATGACTAACAACCCACCCAGACTGCCCGAACGCGTCCTAACGCGGTAAACGGCCTAATACTAATTCTACGATCCACTATATATAAAAATAATAAAAAAATGACTGGCATACTCTCATATATCTGATAACTCATTCTGTTCTGCTGTGTTCATGACGTTATCATCATATACTTGGGTACGCATGACCCTCATAGCTCATACACGCGACTGGCATCGGCTCAGTACACGTGTCCTGAAACTGACTCAACTCGAAAAAATAACGGTCAACCCGACCGGTTCTGAATATAAAACCCTAACTCGAATCGCGGGTTTTACAGAGTTCCTCAAACCCAAAGGAGTGTAACGGTTTATGGGTACTATTGTGCCACGCATGTTTAAACTTGTGGCATAAAAGGGTACTGAAGGTACATGTATAAGAGTACTTAGCCTCTGTACTCAAGTCTAAGAGTAATACGGAGGATGTAGAGGGCTGAAAGGAATGAAAGGAAAGAGAATGATTTTCCCACGCAAAGGAATAGTTTAAATGGTAAAGGAAAGAGAATGATATGGAAAGGGGACGCTGCCGCTCGAGGTCAATGACTCCTATTATTGCCCTTATGAGAGTTCTTGAGGAAGTGTGTGAGGTTTTTATTTAGCAAGAAGGTTGGCTCTCCTGTGTCAGTTTGTTATTAGTTATTTTTGAACTGACAACACTTGTTACTAACGTCCTTTATTTATATATGTGGGTGAGAATTATGAAGAATGAGCACTGTCGAAACTACGGAGGAGCAGTAATGTAATCACACACACATGTATGTGTTGACTGTAATTGGTGATGTATTGAACTTAATGGATAATGAATTTGAATAATAGTTTGTAAATTGCTAAAGATATTTTGTATGTAAATGTAAATGGAAAGTGGAAAATGAATAGGGTGAGCTACAGAGCAAAGATAACTAGAATGTGAATATCATGTTGTGTTTAAACAGTGTTTTCAATTTTTATTGCTATAAATATATATCGTTTCTTGTTGACATGGTAGCCTCTATTGCATTTTTAAAGGAGACTTTGTCTGTTTCATTTTCAAAATAGATATTTCTTGTGAATTTTTTGTTTGTTTATTTGTTTGTACATCATGACATGTATGTAAGATAACGTTATAACTTAAGCATCTCATCTATGTTTTGTATGTGACATTACCATCTTATAATGTCGAGAGTAGATCTGAGTCAACTTAACCAAATCAAATACATTAAAGAACAGTTCAATCGCTGACAACATTTCTAGATTAGTTCACGGGTGAACCAAAACGGGGTGTTACATACGTGAGGCCACCGTGTCAATAATAAACGATATATATTTATAGTAATAAAAATTGAAAACATCATCTAAATACAATATGATTTTCACATTCCATTTATCTTCGCTCTGTATCTCACCCTGTTCATTTTCTACTTTCTATTTGTATTCACATACAAATTATCTTTAACAGTTTACAAAATATCATTCAAATTAATTATCTACATAATTTAATACATCACCATCTTAAAATGCAGAGAGTAAATTCAAATCGGCTTAAACGAATCAAGTAGATTAACGAACGGTTCGGTCATTGATAACATTTCCGGGTTGGTTCACGAGTAAACCGAAACAGGATATTACACAACTTGTACTATTTTTTCACTAAAAGAAAATGAAAAGGTTATTCACTTTAAAATTTTTCCATGTATTTCACTGTTTTCTATGCCAATTAGGGTTAGGCTTAGCTCAAATCAACTTCGTTATTGTTTAAAATAGACTAACCTTCCAAGCCCATCCCGAGTTCATATAACCTCAAACCACCCCAACTTGGTTAAAAACTAAACTAATAATTAATTGGACTTAATTTAATTACGTACACAAGAAACATATAGCAAGAGATTATGTAGCTCATGAGTTACTTGAAACAAAACATCTGATATTGAGCAGTAAAAAAAGCCATAGCACATCTACACTAAGACTGCAACGCTATTCATTAGCACAGAACTTCAAAGCCCTCTTTTCTCCCTTAATCCTCTTTCACTCTAATTTGACAGAGTGCCTGCAAGACAAAAAATCAAATTATTAAAACAATAAAATATGTCAATATATATTAGGTAGAAAGCTTTTAAAACAAGGACGTAAACAATAACAGCATTGTCATCAATTGATTCTTCCCTTTATTATTTATAAACATGTAGTTTCTTACATTCAAAAACTAATAACTAACTTCTAGAAACTGTCAAACAACACATAAGAGTTTAAATTCAAACTTTTCATACTAGGTAAAGTTGTTGATGACAACTAAAAAAATTACTATACATACAAAAAAGTTAATGCTTAAGCCAGTAAATACCTTCAATGCTCGTTTTTCTTGTACATATTCCGTCATCAGCCAATTGGTCTCGACTTTCTCTGGTGACTTCCTCCTTTTGTCACTGCCATCATGTTCCTTGGTTTTAAAAAACAAGAGTTCTTTTGAAGCCAATAATTCTGCTTCCCAATTTATCGCAACAAAAGCCTGAAATAATATAGCACAATTTCATTTTCCATGTTGATTATCCATGAGCCTCCAATAGCAGTTCCGTCATATTTGTCATCGGACCTAGGGTACAAGCTTGTAGAGAGGAACCAAGTTAATTAACAACTTGAGGGTACAGGAGTGTATCCTGAAACCGAAAATAAGTGGGAAAAATACTAAAATTAATTTTCTTCCAAAACAAACAACAGTATAATGAACGCTAGTATGCACAACGGAGAAAATCATTCATCAAGATCAGGACATCGTTAAACCCTTACAGAATTAAATTAATACATACATGTGCTAAAGCATTGAATGACCAAAGTCATCATGGAACATACGATTTATTTTTCATGGTTCTATCTACCATACTAAGGATAGACTGAGTGCTTGTTAATAGCCTCTACAAGCATTGCTTCATCTAAATACATGGTCGCATGCATCCATCTAAATCTTGACTTTGATTCTTTCAAATCCAATGAATGATATAGATATAGAGAAGATGAATGCTAGTAGCTCTAAATAGTTACCACAGTGATTAGTTACTTAGATCTCCCAACAAAAAAATCATAATTAAATCATTTAAATATGGACTTAGTACAACTTACTACTTAAGTCAGTTGTATGTAGACGGTAAATATCCACCTCGTGGACAAAACTAGGAAGATCACACATTCCAGAGATTTTTGGCGTAACGAACCAAAAAATCAGCTCTTCGTCCGAAGGTTGAAAGACTATGGCGCCGGGCATTCCAAAACTATCGAGCTGAAACCGTGCTCGCCTAACAACAGCATCCACGATCTGGTTTTTACCAACATCAGATTGTTCAAAAGAGGATGTTTCTAGTCCGTTCATTGTGACCTAAACGTTAAACCAAAATCAAAGCATAGCCATAACAAAAAAATCAAAACTTTTATACATATAAAGCTACATGGAAGATTCAAAACCACAGTACCCATACAAAACTAAATGCATATTAGATGATTCAAAACCACACCCATATAAAACTACGTACAAATCAAAAGAGTCAAAAGCATACCTTGTAACCTTCAAGAGCATCCTGACAAACATCTTGGAGAGGCGGCTGGTAGCCCACAATATCAAGTATGGGAGCCGGGTCGATCCCTCCGGCTGCTCATCCTCCCCACGGATCTGCACAAGAGCTCCACCTACCCACACCTCCGATGCCAAACAAGGAGCAAGCATGGTCGACCGCGGACTTGCTGGTGCCAACGGAGAGACCTCGGAGGACCACCTTCTTCAGAGTCAGCTTCTCGTCGACGGTTTCGAAGACGGATTTGAGGATGTCGGGACGATCGAAGGATTTGGAGATGATGCCCCGAAGCTGTATCGTTGACAACCTTGGGAGAAGCAACTTCATCGTTCTACCATCCAGAGACCTCTCCATGATGCTGCCGTCGCCGTCCAAACCCTCCTCCTCCGGTCTGGCTCGCTCCTGTACGAGAGAGACGATGGAGCGCGTAATAAAACAAAATGAAAAGTTTGGGAAGTGAAGAGTTGTGAGTGAGAGTAAGAGAGAGTGGAAGAGAAAGAGGGAGAAGGGGAGAGAGAGAGGAGAGGGGAGAGGAAAGGGAGGGAAAGTGAACTAATTTTTTTTGCCCTAATATTACATTATAATGGGCAATTTTATTCAAGTTTTACTAAGTTTAAATTTAATTAATTTTTAAATTTAAAAAATTATGTTTGAATTAATTTGATTTATATTTAATAATATTATTTTTATGTCTAATATATATTAAAATCTTATTTGTAATTAAATTATTTTCATTTTGGGAAAATTTTAAATTTATAGGATAATTTAATTATGCATAATTTTAATTAAACTTGTTATTATATAATAATATTTTATACTTTGATCATATTTGTTTACAAAATTTAAGATAAAAATTATTTTTTATATAAAATATCGACCTATGTATTGCGGTGATTTGATGCATTGACACAGTTAATATCAAATTAAAATTTAAATTAATTTTTTTAAAAAGTAAATATCAAATCATATCAAATTTATTCAAACTTTAAACAACTATATAAGATGAGCCATTCATCAGCCAAACGTTGTGATTTTGTCATTTAAAAAATGAACGCCGTTTATCTCTCAAAGTCTCAAGTAAGGAGGGTTTAAGACTTAAAAAATAAAATATTAGAAACACTTAATCCCAAGTCCTAGGGTATCGTGGGTGGCAAGTAAAGTGTGTTTAAACTCATGCTCATTATATTTTTAAAAACAATAATTCAATAAATTATGAAAATAATAACTCCACAAATAATAAAGAGAATTTAAGCACAAGGCTATTGAAAGTGCAACAATTCAAAATTAAAGTTTGACAAAATGTTTAAGTTAGTTTGTTATGTTCAAGTTGACTTGGTTGGTTTACATTCTTATTCTCTTAATTCTTTACAACATAAATAAAAAAAAGATTATATTTCTTCAATTGCTTAACGTAAATTATACAAAATCAAACATGAATAGATAGCTAAAAAAAGTCATATATAAAATTAAACATAAATTGATCAGTTAGTAGGATATTTTTCCAGGAACTACACCTCAAAGATTGTTTAAAACTCAATAAATAAAAAATAGATTAAATTATTATAATTTATCTCTTCACCAATTAAAATACAGTGAATTTTTAAAAAAGTAAATCAAATTATTTTAGTTTATCTACTTAATTAAAACCTATTTTTTAAATCATAACCTATCTTTAAGATATTAAAGTAATAAGAATTGCCAATAAAATAAAAGTCTCATGTAAAAAAATGTCACTACATGGTCGTACCTAGTTATATATAATAAACTACAATTCATATATTAAAGAATTAGCTCTAATTAGACCATTCATATATAAAAGAATTAATTATTGAGATGTGAAAAAAACTCATTATATTAATTCATTTACATCTTTTATGCAGACAATAATAAATAACATTTATTTAAAAAATACTGCCACGTCATTTAATTGGATAATTGTTAATTGTCCTCTAAATCAGAATAACAGCCTAACCTTCCTCGTAATTTTAAAAGTCCAATATACAATTGACATAAAAAACAACTAAGACAATCCAAATTAAAATTTCTGAATTGCAAAATTAATAAAAATAAAATAGAAGCCACATTTGACAATTAAGAATATAAAAAATCATACAAATAAAAAATGAAAATATATTGGTTGTTTGAATAATCGAACAAGCTAATTCTCATGTTTATAATATCGAAAAATCATTTTAAGGGCGGGCACCTCCGTTTCACACTATTGTATTCAATTGCCAATTTATTATTATATTATTGTATGAAAACAGAAACTTGGAGGCTCAAAGTTGGCTCAAAGTAAACCACAACACACAAAGGTCGAGTGTTTTTTTAATTTTTTATTTTAAAAAGGCAAAATTTAAACAGTAATTTGCCAAGTTAACATTGAAAAAATATGATGATGATCTAATGTCACAACTCAGAGAAAGTGCTCAATGTATTGTTACGAAGACAAGTAATAAGATAACAAAAAATATATTTAATTGTAGAACAAGTTAAATTTTTAGCATTCTACTATAGTTTTAAAGAAATCGAAACTCAGATGCAGGTACAACATATACAGGAGTTTACACTGGAGAATCAACCACGGAGCCTGCTCCTAAAGATGTTCACAGTTCATACATTGCTTTCTCGTAGTCATGCCTCCTCAACAAAAGATGAAAACATGTGTATAATTCATGAGTAAATAAAATAAATTATTTTCTGTGTAAAATTTTTTTCCTATGATAGAGTTCCTTATTGGGAATAAATTTTGCAAAGTGTACAATTAAAGTAGAAAATGGGAAAACAAAACGGTACTTCAATCTACACCGCAAGGGGAAAAATGGGGCATCTTCTTACTCTTTGATCCTGTTTCTCATCATCTTCCGTTTGTTTGCATCAAGGTATCTCTTCCTCAGCCTCACGGCTTTTGGCGTAATCTGCACCATCCATTTTGAATTCAATATAAAACAAAGGTGATGCAGAAAAAATACCGAATAATCAGTTTAACTAAAGATTTGATATTTACTTCAATAAGCTCATCAGCAGCAACATAACCGATCGCTTCTTCAATAGTCATCTGCATGATTCAAATAGTTTGGTCCCTTTAGCTTGATTAAAAAACAGGACAAAAAGAAAACTCGCCATTGGATACTAATATTTAGCATAAGGTGTTAAAGGAGTTTACTTCAATTATCGCATTAAAAAATATTACACGAGTTACATTTTATTGTGTAGTGCATTCGCCAAAAGAAATGTGTTATCAAAAGGGCACATAAGCCAACTGTCCATCTGATTAAATCATAAGAATCAGTTAACAAAAATTAATCCCTGAAAAACTAAGAAAACCAAGCCTCAGGTTATTGCCATCACGCTGGCAATTAATAATAATATGGTAGAAGCACAAACAAGACTAATTAGCTTCACAATCATAAGTAAATACACACATAACTCAGACCAGTAGCAAAATCCTTAAAAAAGTCAAAGAACTTGAGCTTCTCTCTGTTGGAAACAATAACTCACTGCCAAAGATTAAGAAATCATTCATAAAAAATTAAATGCAGCACAAAAATTAAACACATAAGAATATAATAGTAGTCATCACTGAGGGTATACGTATTTACCTCACGAGGTGGAGATAGCCTGACAGTTTCTTCTTTTCCTGGAGCTCGTATATTTGTCAACTCTTTTGTTCTTACAGGATTAACCTACAAACCACAAACTTATACATTATTACAAGTCATATATATATATCACGTATGTAGGATATTCAGCTTAATTTATCTTACATCTAGGTCAGTGTCTCGTGAGTGCTCACCCACGATCATGCCATCATATGTCTACCCCACAAAAATCAAACAATGAAACAGAAGGAAATCAGACTGAAAATCAAAACAAAGAGTTGATGAATTTTTGAATGGGTCTTGAATAAACCTCTATTCCGGGTGATACAAAAGAATTCCACGAGCTTCTAAACTCATCAGTGCATGAGCAGTGATAACTCCACTGGCCATTGAAACCTGTCCTCAAGAAGTGTATTAACAAACAATACAATTAAAGTTTTTACAGCATAACCCAAACAGCATACTTCCTAGGTGAAGTAGAGAAGCTCACATATCTCTACAAGAATCTTACAGCATTAATAGGCATACATTAGAATAGTGTAATTTGCTTATTTTTGTGATGTCTCGTATTTGTTAATATGAGCTTTCATGTTTTATGTAAAGCAACCAAAGATAAATAATTTTTGGATAATTAGTCAAGAGTGAGAACTAACATCCATCAACCATGTTAAAAAATATTTTGTCATTGCAGATAAATTTTATGATAATTACAACGAAGGAAAACAGCAACTCCATTTTTTAAGTAAAAGAATCCTACCAACACCCCTTTTCTGACATTGCCAAGTGGACCCCTGTACTTTGTGTAAGCTGCAAATGCAAAAAACATGAAGGTAAAGAGAATATACATAAAATTAATTAATGAACTTTCAAAAATGCACCTTAAAGGTGAAACAAAAAAACTTTTGAAAAAAAAAACATGTTAAAAGTGATTATAGACTTATAGTCAAGGGAACCAGACTCCATGTACTGAGTTCATCAGGGGAGAAAACAGAACATAAATACAGCACCAGTGAGTGATTTCTGCTAATTCTAACTAGAACAAGAGAACAAGAACTCACATAAGAAAGAACAATGCATTATTCCACTGCCGTGTGAATCACTGTTAAACACGCTTCTGTAGCCAACTAAGCCCCTGTATGTTAAGCAATGAAATTAAAGAAACAACCAACTCAAAGATTATATAGAAGAAGAAATCGGTTTCCCATGTGGAGCATACAGATCTCCTTTGCATCTCATCCAAGGCGCTAGATTATCATTTTTTGTTCCATGCATTTCAGTTAACAAATGGCAATAAACTAAAACCACTTCCATTTCTAGTTTTTACAGACAACCCTTAATACTTAAACATAACTTCGTAACTGCATTACACAACCTTGAAACTATCAGTTAAAAATACGACTGCAAAAGAAGTATCAATCATGTGCTCTAAGCGTTCTTATTTCTTAGCTTGGTTCTTTAGAGCAATGTTACCATCAACGATTGAGCAGACAAGAATGCTTTCTAGGTCTAAATGATAAAAAGTTATTTGATAAGAAAAAAACACTATTTTGATGTTTAACATCTATAGGATGACTACTAGAAGATGTCCAGATGGGATGAGCTAAAAAAGATAAAGGGAACAACTACCTTGAAGGACAAGTCAAAGATATTCTAGTCCTTCCCAGTACCTTCCCTGGAGCAGGTCCCATGTCAGTAACTTCCGCTCTCCTGTGTGACAAGGCTTCCATGACAAGCCCAACATGCTCATCATTGACCTGAGAAAAAATGCCAAGTAACAAAATTATTTTCAATAGCATTTATTGGAAGCAGTCAAAGCAGTTTCGAATACCTCAATTATCACTTCCTCCAATGGCTCAAGCCTCTCGTCATTTTCATTTTTATACCTGTATGAAAGCAACAAAGAACGCTAACAACACAGAGATGAAGGTTTATGTGTTTAACATGTTTTTTTCTTTAAAAAAAAAAATTGCAGATGACATTAACAATATAGTTGGGAAAGGAAACCTGCCAGCCAACTAAGCAGAAGCAGAATTTTTTCTTAAAAAAATAGTATTGTTCACAATATTCCTAGGAGTATGCACTGTGGCCATCTCAATCAATTTCACTAATTTGTATTGCCAATCAAAAGAAGCTCACATGACTTTTGGTGGAGAAACTGATAGCTCAAACCCCTCACGCCTCATATTTTCAATTAGAATACCTGCATGCAGATGTCCAAGATAATATGAAAAACAAAAAAGAAAAAATCTAGCAATAACTTAAAAATATATGGAAAACTTTTGTTTCAGCTATACATGATGTTCATACAGTCAACCAGACAAAAAAATGATTGGAAATACAAACTGAAACACGAACCCAGCTGAAGTTCGCCTCTTCCTTGAACTTCATAGGAATCTGAGGTTATTCCGGGAAGGACATTAATTGCAAGATTTGTTTCGGCTTCTGCCTTCAGCCGGTCACCTATTTTACCTCCAGTTAACTATTTAAATAAACATAAGGAACAACAGACAGATTAGATGGTCAGGAAGAATGATAACAGAAGTACTTGTATCAGTCTTTCATCCATATTGTTCATATTGTATCAGTGGTATACAAATTTGATGCATGAGTAAACGCCTACAACATCAAAGACCAATTTGCAACACATTCTTTCATGTGATAACAGAAGAGCTGACACTCAGGACATTAAAATTTTGTTATCAAGGATAAAAGTACTGCATAGAGAAGTTTCAATTCTCCCAAATATACATAATAAATTCACAAAGAAAATGAATTTCCAGTTTTAAAAATTGACACTTACATGGGTCCCAGCTCGGCCAGCTAATGGAGAATCATTGACACCAAATGTCATTGAAATGGTTGGAGGTTCTACCTCAACAGTAGGCAGTGTGGTCATAACCTAAATGAACAAGCGAAAGCTACTTGAGCAAAAATAGAATTTGAGAGAAAAGGTATAGGGGAAAAGGGGTTGACTTGAAAAGACTGGTTAAAAGGTAACAATACATTGGAAGACTGCATACCTCGACATTAGCCACAGTATCACCAATAATCGGACTGCTTAACCCTGCAACGGATATTATATCACCAGCTCCTGCACATTCAATTGCAATGCGATCCTTTGAACCCTTTGGCTTCATAAGTTTTACAACCTAGATACATAAAAATTTGTGATGAAAATAGCAATGAGAAATATTTTTTCCACACATCTACAATGAACAACTATTCTCCAAAAACAATATGGAAAGGCTATCAAACCTTGCCTTCTTCAATTTTCTGAACTCCAGATTCAGTAGCTCGTAGTGCATGAACTTTGTCACCAATGCGAATAACACCCAAAGAAATACGGCCTGTCAATATACGACCTAAATAATAGTCCCGTTCCATCATTGAAACCTATCAATAAAGTAGTATTTAAACTCTCAATTAGTTTTTACATTTGGTACCATTTACCGTGTGCTTTCAGAGCCCACTGAACATACTTGTTTATTGTCTGGTCATTGCCATTAGATTTGGACCAAGTGCAAATTTTGTCACCCAAAAAAAAATCACAAGCAAAAAAAAGTGCAGCCATATGCAGCTAAAAATGTACAAAAAATACTATGTAATAGAAGGAAATTTTGGGCTTTGCTGACTCCAATACCAACCAAAATTTGTAAAGGTGAATCCAAGCTAGCCGCAGGAGCAGGAACATGCTGCACAATTGCATCAAGTAAATGCGACATATTTTTTGATTCATCAGGGAGATTTTTGGTGAAGATGGAAGATGCCCAGCCATATTTAGCAGATCCATATAAGACAGGGAATTCTAGCTGCTCATCTGTCAAAACGAACCCACAAGTGAACTATTAAGACACCTTTTATTAAAAGGAAAAACAATAAAAAATTGCAATATCAGACCTGTAGCCCCAAAATCTGCAAAAAGATCAAACACCTTGCTCTCAACCTCATTACACCTCTCTTCTGAAACTGCACCAGCAAAGATGATTAAAAACAAAAACAAAAATGGAAAAAACAGGCCACACTGATGCGTCAACAAAAAAAATGCCGACATCTTAAAAAATACAGGCTAAAATCAAATGGCCAATCAGTGGCCTCATGGACGTTTGAGTACAGAGGCAGCAACTCCGAGCTTGCCTATTAATTGGGCAAAATTTCCCTCAAGCTATCGCTCTCCACCACAAAATTAACAGAAACGACTCAACTATGAGCCACACTTTACTAAGTTCTAGCCTCTACTCTCTTACCTATCCTACTGCACTGTCTACTGTGATATCAGACATCCATTACTGTGATATCCAACATCATTTACACTACTTGGAGTGAGCGAACATAATGCAACAGCCACGTTGATAGCGGTTCAGCTGCAACCTTACAAACCATTCCCACTCCCTTTGCTGTCAAAAAATTCAGCATCCATCTGTCAAAGGGCTGCACTGACTTATTGAGATTCGCATCTTACCTTCAGGTCTGTCAATTTTGTTAAGAAATAGAATCGGACGCAGTCCAGACTTGAGAGCTTTATCAAGGACAAACTTAGTCTGAGCTAGAGGGCCCTCAACGGCATCCACCACAAGAATAGCTCCCTCCACCATGCCGATCACTCGCTCGACCTGCTCAACACAAATCAAACACAACCCGATCAATTCCAAACCTCAATGAAAAGAAAATAAAAGAAAAGTACGTTTGCATGAATACGCCAACGCACTTCACCCCCAAAATCAGCGTGCCCGGGAGTATCCACCATGTTCAACTCATTCTCCTTCCAAGTAAGCGAAGTAACCTACGCATAAAAACGAGCGCTTTACAACAAATGGCTCAATCATAGATTCATAAACAATAAAAGTGAAGAATTTTTGTGATGGTACAAGATTGACATTCGCTCAAATTCAACATTAGCGCAAGTAATCAATGAAGAAGCACAGAAAATAGACGCACTTTAGAAGCAATGGTGATGCCGCGCTCGCGCTCGAGGCTAATGGAATCGAGAGCGCGCTCGTGGGGGAGGTTGGCGCCGCACTGCCTCAGCAGCTCGTCCATCAGAGTCGTCTTCCCGTGATCGACATGGGCAATCACGGCCACGTTCCGGAGCCGGGACGGGTCGAGACAGCCCGCCCCGCCCTCCGGGGAAGGGGGAGCAGATGCAGCTGCGGCGGGGCTCGAGAAGCCGCGGCCGCCGGGGAAGCAAGCGGGCCGGCGCAAGGCGGGGCTAGGCGCGGCCGAGAGAGTAGAGCGGCCGGCTGAGTAGAGGGATCGGAGCAAGGGGCCGATCATGTTGCTCCGCTAGAGCTCACCGTGGTCGGCGGCGGCGAGGAGGGAGGGAAACCAGGTCGGTTAGGTGTTCGACGAAATGGCTACGACGACGGCGCTCGTCTACGTTGTGCAAGTGTTGGACATGTTATGGTCTAACCGTGGCCACGGCATTGAATGTAGTAGGATGCAACCAAACTGTGTACTTGTTATTTTCGACCGAACATTTTCTTTTTGCAAGCTTCGACAGAACATTTCTAACAGTTTAACCGCTCCACTACATTTAAATATAACTTCTTTTTAAAAAATAGTAATGCGAGGAAAAATTATGGTTTTAGAACATTATTAGATCAATATAAATTTATGTATATATATATATAGACATATGATAAGTTTTCAAATATTAAATATGAAGGCAAAGTGTTCGAATGCATCGAGTTTGAGTTTAAGATTTAGTTTCTGGTTTAGCTGAGGCAAATGTGTGTTCTGTTAATTAAGGTTTTTTTTCAAGTTCCGAATTTCTACTTGAGTGTGTATTTTGATTGAAAATTTTCAAATTTGACTTAAACTGGAATTTAGCCTGAATTTGACTTAAACTGGAATTTAGCCGGTCACATTTACTAGAATTATAGGGTGTTTAGCAGAAAATATTTTCTGCCCTCAAGTTTGATCTGGGTCATCTAATTACAAGGACAACCCAGATCTACTCTTTTTAAGAAAAAAATTAACCAGGCCGCCACTCCACCACGGACACCCCCTCGACCCTGCTTATCCCACCGCAGTTGCTGGCCCACCGCAAACACCCCTCCTCCCCGCTCCCCCTTGACCTTATCGTCCTACCACATACGCCCCACATCCCTACTCCCCCTCTACCCTGTTGTCTCGTAGCGGCCGCCGCCACCCTCCCCACTCCACCTTGACCTCGTTGCCTGCAATTCCCTCCTTTACCTCGCTCCCCCTTCCCCACCACTAATGCCCCCCTCTCTGCTCCCCCTCGACCCTGCCGCCCGCTCCAGATGCCTATTCCTGCCGCCTTCTCCTGCTGCCCCATCGTCTAATTACAAGGATGGTTTGTCCCTCGCGTAGCTCACTTTGCCCAACCTTGTGGGCGGTGCAACCAAATCCGGCCACTGCGGGTAGGACCTAGTTGTTCCCTAACTAGATCTGGCCAAGGGATAGTTAGGTCTAGCCAGTGGCGGCCGGACGTGGCCGGCGATGTAAAAGTCATGATTCGAGTCAGGGTTGTATATTCAGAACCAGTCAGTTCGACTGTTATTTTCGAGTCGAGTTAGTTTCAAAACACGTGTACTGAGCCGAGGCTAATCGCGTGTATGAGCTATGAGGGTCATGTGTACCCAAGTATATGATGATAACGTCGTGAACACAACAAAACAGAATGAGTTATTAGAATATATGAGAGTATGCTAGATATTTTTTCTTTTCATATATAGTGGATCTTAGAATTAGTTTTAGGCCGTTACCGCGTTAGGACGCATTACGGGCAGTTTGGGTGGGTTGATAGTCTTAGAGCATATTATTATGATGTTTCGGTGATTGTTTTATTTTCTAGATTTTTCCTGATTTTTTTGGATTTTTTAGGATTTTCTACGATCTAGTTATTATTCTTGACTCAAGATAGATTCAAGTCAAATAATATTTGCAAGTTTGCCACCCAGCCATTTCTTCTCCTCCCCCGACACTTTTCCCTTCCAAACCCTAGCCGCCCCTACTATTTGGTGCCGCAACTGCCGGTGCTGTTGTTGCCTTGCCACCGGGCGTCGCCGCCTATCCCTGCCATGGCGTCGCCGCGCCGCCCCAAGCACCTCCAGCCATCGTCTGGCCTCCACGACACTGGACTGCTGCGACTAGCGTCGCGCTCGCGTCGCGCTTCTGTCGCCGATCGCGCCACCGGTGACCGTCACCACCACGATCCAGCTGTAGCCTCGACACCCTTGACCACCCAGTGACCTTCCCCGATCAGAGCGGAGACCATCGCCACCCAGGTCGGCCGGATCTAGCTACCCATCACTGCCATCACTGTTTTAGCCATTTTCCGGCGAGCCGCCACCTCCACTGGCCACGTCGACATTGTAAATGTGTCGGGCTCGCCAAGCCGGTTCCAATGGTACCCAATATGACCCCTATCTAACCAGTAGACGCCGCCAGTCATTGTCGTCGAAAAACTGCCAAAAGCTGCCGGATAACCACTGAAACCTACCGAAAAACCGCCAGAACTTGCCGGAAAACCAGATTCGATAGAATTCACCAGATCTTCCGCGGTGCTCATCCAGTCGAACCTGATCGACTTCAGACGTCGCCGAGAGTCGAATTTGAGCTCCTAGACACGTGACAAAATCCTAGCCATCGCCGATTGTCGACAACGTGAGGTATAATTACCTCCGATTTGATTATTTAAAATTAATGATGATTGTTAGCATAGCAGGCTCGAATTGGTTAGTTGTCAGGATAAATGTATGACTATGAATGAAATGATGATTGCATGATGCAATTAATTGAGAATGAAGGTTAAGTGATCTAATGAGGTAGATCGAGTCGAAGCATGATGATGGATCACGACATAAGTTAGGAAAACATAATAAAATTGGTATGAATAGGATTAGTTAGAATTATTTTCATACTTATGATTATTTGATTGTTGATTGATATTTATTGAGTTTGATGCATCATTTAGTTAGCGGGTGTTAGTATTTAGTTTTTTATGTGTAGGTACGGAGTAGGAGCTTGCCGCTTAGGCCCGATGACACACTTGGAGCTTCTACCAGGTCCGTTTAGGACTCGTCTCTGTTTTACGTTCTCTTCTATTGTATGTTTATTTTATTATTTGTAGGACATGTTAAGTGGCATTTTATTGGATCCCACTTAACTCAGGCCATTTAATCGAACAGTTTTCTGGATTAATAACCCCTCGAGGATGAGATCCCTCGAGGATGATTTCGAAAATAAGATCCACAACAAGTTGCCTTCGGGCCTATTATATAAATCCCTAGCCAACCCTATATATATGTAGTTTTCGCGTTTTTAGTGAGACAAGAGATGGAGAAACTGACTGCACATACCATGAGCGAATGCCGTGATAGTCAAAGCGGGCTATGGATTAGTGCTAGTAGACTGTTCTATTCCTGAGGGATCTTGACAACTCCGCATTTGAGTTCCTCACCCTCAGAGAACGTGGAGGTTTACGGGTACTGTTTAGTACAGTGCATGTCCGGACTTGTGGTTCAAAGGGTACTAAAGGCGACTGCCTGAGAGTACTCGGCCTTCGTGCTCAAGGCCAGGATAAATATGGAGGTAAGGAGAGGGCTTAGGATTTGAAACCAGAAAATGAAGTAAGAAAATGTCGAGAGTGGCATCAGAAGTAGCAGATTAATAAGTTTGGAATGCTACTGGGTCTGTAGCCCAGTGGCTCCTTAGAAGTGCCCTTCAGAGTGTTCATGTGGAGTATATAATGTTTTCTTCCATATGAGAGTTTGCTCTCATAGCCAATTTATTACAGTTATTTTATTTTCTGGACCGGTAACACTTGTTACTGACGTGTTTTTATACTATATATAGGTAATAATCACAAGTTGGAGAATCCAGCTTAGACGGAGGAGCACTGTTGTCGCTTGTACACATGTCAATCAATTGAGTGGTTATATTATGTTTATGATATTATTATATAGTGTGATTAAATGTTTGAGACATGATGATGTGATGTGATTAATTGTTAAGACATGATGACAGAATGTGAAACATGAATAGATTGTGCAGTAGAAACATTGTGGGTTAAGACCTAAGCTTCCAAGTGAGTTTACAACATATTAAATTGTGTGGGAATGAAATTGTTGATATATGCATATCCACTTGTATATATTATTTTGATAGGGTGGACCATAATTGCACTTTTTAGGAGAGACTCTGTCTGTTGTATTTCAGAATTTTTATGTAATTTTTATCGTAATTGTATTGGTGTGTAAATTAGTTTAAATGTCATCCATGTAGTATCGTGTTAGGATTCTGTGTATTTATCCATACATAACGAGTTGTATCTTCATCTTAAGACGTCAAAATTGGATCTGCACGAGTTGGGTTCGGGTTAGCCGACCTAACCAGAGCCTGTAACATGCCGATTCAGTTCACGAATGTGGACTGGATTTGGGGTATTACAGGCGATGACTAGATTTGGTTGTGCCTTCGCCCCGATCTACCGCCCCCAAATGCATCGTCACCTAAATGCGCACGGGATGTGGGTGTGGCAGGTCCATGGATGTGGTTGACACCTAGATACCAATCTCGACGTATCCAGATGGCTGACGCTCCCACCCACTGCCCTTAGCCCCGATTTGCTATCCCCCTATCTGATCTCAACGCAACCTAGCTGTCCTTTGTCACATAGTGTCGCACATCACCATCCCTCATGCGGCCCATTGTGGCTAGCCTAGATGTGGCTGGCACGGCCACGTGGTGGCTGTTGTGTTTGGCCGCCATGTGGCTTTGGCTAGTGGGCGCCCAAATATGACCACTTGTAGTTGGATGTGGTTGGCACGGTGGCACAGCGGCCACCGAGGTCGTGAGAGGTTTTAATTTTTTTTAATCAATAAAATAGATATGAGATATTTTTATAATCGGACGGCCTAAATTAAAGAAAGGGCAGGAATGCACCCCTGGCTGAGAAACATTTTACTCGTATATTAATGATATAAAACTTATCTTTACTTTTTACCCGTTTTACATTTTACTTACTTACACATGTATTTATAGAAAAGGCACAAGAAAAACATGACCAAAAGTAGTTAATATATTTATATTATATTATAATATTTTTTTGTCTTTTAAAATTATACTTTATTTTCAAATAAGGATTTGGATTCCAACATTTATTCACAATATAATTTGTACATATAAAATATTAAGTTTTTACTCGATGTACAAGCCGCGCACGTTTCTTTATTTTTATTTATTTATTTATTTATTTATTTTAAAATTTTCTTGCCTGATTTGAGATTTTGAGTTCAAATGATAACAACGTATAAATTAAATGTCAAATCACAATAATACTTTCTTATTTTTTGACAGGAACATTTTCTTAAAAGTAGTCCGGTTCTATATTAAATAAATGTAATCTTATTCAATATTTCGTTTCAAATTTTTGGAAAACATCTATTAATCGGATTAAATCATATTAAAAAATAACCCCTAACTTATGTCAAATTAAGTTTGAATAGATATCATATTTATCACAACAATCTATTCTTAATAATAAAGAGGCAACTAAATGTTTGTCTCGAATGAGAAATAATTAATTTGACCATCAAAATACAATAAAAATAAAAATTAAATAAATAAATTATTATATTTTTTATTTTTAAAGTTTATATTTAAAATTAAATTTTATTTGACGCCTTGCGTAATTAATTTAAAGGTAAAACATTTATCCCTCATCCGAATTTTAAAAAATCGCTCCTTTTATTTGAAAATCTGGGGGGCCCACAAGACATGGTGCACGTAGCACAACACGTCACCACCTTTCCGTGATCTCATCAACTTCTTCCCTTCAACCGTCGAGCCACCTTCTCCCCTCCCTCCCTCCGCCGGCCAAGATCCCACCTTTCCTCTCCTCCTCCGGCCAATGCGGCCGCGCTGCACATCTCCCCTCTAGCGCCGTCTCCGATCCCGCGTTCCCGTTTTTGCGGCGCCGTTTTTGGCTCTGTTTTTGGCGGTCTCCGGCGAAGATGAGTTACAGGTCGGACGACGACTACGACTACCTCTTCAAGGTGGTGCTCATTGGCGACTCCGGCGTCGGCAAGTCCAACCTTCTCTCCAGATTCACCCGCAACGAGTTTAGCTTGGAGTCCAAGTCCACCATCGGCGTCGAGTTCGCCACCCGGAGCATTCACGTCGATGACAAGGTCGTCAAGGCACAGATTTGGGACACCGCCGGGCAGGAAAGGTTTGTGGCTCTTCTTCTTGCTGTGAAATGCGATTGTTAAATCTGGGGTTGTAGAAAGTCTGTATCTTTTTATGCTTAATTGTTCTACAATGTGGGCATGGTGCGGATCTGGTAATGCCGATTGGAAAATGTAGTAATTGCTGATTCGGGTCTTTTCTCATCACGTTGAAGGGATATGAAAGATTATACTTGTTGGTTGTCTTTTTTTTTTTTGATGTTTAGGATTTTGAATCAGCATTGTGAAATGTAGGTTGATTCATGGTTTGGTTTGACAGATTTTGATAGGAAATGGTATTGAACATATATTTCGCATTATGAACATTTGTTCTCCATGAGATTGCTGCACTTATTCTGTTTCTTTTGCTATCACAAAATATTTGCTTTATCAAACATAAACGCAGTTCCACTTTTCTATGTATTTGTCTCTGTATGTAAATAATTGTAAGATCTTAACAAATTGAATACATTTTAGCAATAATCTCTTGACTAGGTTATCAACATCATTATGTTTTTTTCGTTTTAAAAAATTCTGGTGGAAGCAAGTTTTGAATATTAGAAATATGACTGTCTTTGATGGCTATTTTGGTGGACATTGTTCTGATGCCTTTGTTTTTTTCTGAATGCTATTGTCTTAATCATTCATACTTATTACAGCTTGCAATATAAGCGGTACCTCCCTCTGCACGTCACTTGTCATTTGTCCATGTATCCAAGATATGGTTTTGTGTATTGAATGTTTGCACATTATGCTATTCACCAATGTGAATACTGATAGTAACCAATGTCTGCACTTTCTGCTCATGCAGAGTAGTGAAGTTTCCCTGAGAGACGAGTTCATAGTTTGAGTCATTTTAGCTACCATTTGTTCTTGTTGATTGCATAATTTTATAGTTCCTTCATGGCAATTAAATTGTCAACTGACCATGAAAAAAGGATTATGTGGAGCAAATACATACATGAACAAGGTTCAACTTCATTGTTGATTTATTACAGGTACCGAGCCATTACAAGTGCATACTATCGAGGAGCAGTTGGAGCTTTGCTAGTGTATGATGTAACACGTCATGTTACTTTTGAGAATGTTGAGAGATGGTTGAAGGAGCTTAGAGATCATACAGATTCCAACATTGTTATAATGCTTGTTGGAAATAAGGCCGACCTTCGCCACCTCAGGGCAGTTTCCGTGGAAGATGCTAAATCTTTTGCAGAGAAAGAGAACACTTTTTTCATGGAAACTTCCGCCCTCGAGTCCATGAATGTGGATGATGCTTTTACCGAAGTTCTCACTCAGATATACCATGTTGTCAGCAGAAAGGCTCTTGATGCTGCGGATGACATGGTGACGGTACCCAAAGGACAGACCATCGATGTGGGAAGCAAGGATGATGTATCATCACTGAAGAAAGTTGGGTGCTGCTCGGGTTAGAAAGATTTTTCGTAGCTGATTATGAAGAGCACAGAGCAACAACTATTGCCGCTGTTCTGTGTGAGAATTGTTTTCTAAATACAACTACTACCATTAAAGCGGATTTTAAAAGTGCATTTGTTACTCAAAGTTGGGGGCTTAAAGAAAACTTGTCATGGATTCTGTATCTGGTTTGTTTCGTGCATTCAACCAATATTGGTTTGGGGAACTTGGGATTGTTTTATCTCGTTATGTTGTTTGTTTATGCTTACCTTGTGCGTTTTCCTTCAATTCACTGGCTTAGTTGGAGAACAACTGTACTAATGTGACTCGGAGATTGTTGCTCACCAGTGGCCATTTCGATTTCTGCTTCTAGCATTTTTGAAGCTCGTAATAAATGATATTAAAATAATTATCTTTCTATTTTTTGTTAGCATAAATATAGCCTAACATGTATACACTCCAGTCATACATACTATTGTTGTGATTCCGGAATCAGATTTGCAGGATGATGGTCGATGTCGTTTGACATTTTCGATTACGATGGCAAATTTGGTAGTTATTGATAGGCGAGTTTTTCAAACAAGGGAGTGACTGGGGGAAGAAGAAACTTGCAAGTCTTTGTTTGTATCACCGGTGACGAAGGTGCACTATAGAAAGAGAGACAACTGCGAACCACCATCTTCATCATAGCATTGTCCCAGAGCAATGAAGTGCCAGCTTGACAAATGAGCCAGTGATGTCTGAAGGATTCGGTTACGAGACTACTCCTTCCATCGGTACTGCCACCATTTGTACCATTTCGTACAGGAACGGACAAGAAGAGATGGGTGTGGCCATCAAGGAAGAGACTCCTCAACTCTCTAATATGTTCATTGGAATGACCATTATCTGATGCTTTCACCAAAGAATAAACTGCACATTTCTCTGCTAGCGTAGGTAGCTTGGGCGCGCCTTTGTGGTCAAGTATATCATCTTCTCTACGTTTATCCTTGTGGATTCTACATGCAGAGTATAAACTGGCTTTCTCTGTACTCCGCCTGTATAAGAAAAAAATACAACTGGCTTTCTTGCTTCTTTGGCTGTTCAACTTTGATTGCACAGTTTTGTATATCGAAGTATTATTACATATTGGCATTGTAATAATACTCCGATATTCAAAACCTTTTTTGAAAGCGAGTTTGGTTGGTCCAACCTGTCTAACGAGCAATCTAATAATTCATCTTAATTATCTCTTTCATTATATATAGATGCCCAAAGTGTTGCTAAACTAAACTTGATAAAGCGACGTTGAGCCATTGGATTAAAATCCTGTTAGAACTTAAAAGCGTCATTGGACATTTTAACACGAAGATATGGTGAGGTAATTAAAGGTTGGCCGACGTAATTTAGGATGCTAAATGATCGTATTTATTTTATATAAGCCGAAGAATTTGTCCTACAGCCTCAACCAATCTGCCAATGGGCCAAATCACAAGCCACGTCTTATCTGCTGCACGCGAAGTAGGACCAACAACCGTTACGCTCAACGCTCATATGGACAGACATCGTTACGCTATGCTCCCAGTGGACATTACCGTGGGTGCCTTTTGTTTAATAATGGGAAACATCAACCCCGGACTATTAATTTATTATTATTAATAATTAAACTGCATATATATTTTAATTTTTCCCTTTCATTGAAAGAACAAATATCTTTAATTTGGTCTATTGATGTATCAAACTCAATCATAATGTTATCATACTTTAAAAATTAGTTAATTTTTATGGTATAAAATTAAGTCATTGAGAATAATTAGGATTTATTGATGCTAAACACTTAATATAAGTCTTTAGATTATAAGATTAGTTAGACGATAAAGTTACAAATAAATAAAGTCATCTGATGTAGATGAATAACTAGATTTTTATATTATCTTATATGACCTGTCTTACCCTGCCGAGAGTTACCGAAAAATATACAATAACATAAAAACAAAAATACATACACATATATCATAACATGACAAAACAAGTAAATAATTATGCATGAAATATAATTGAACGAAAATAATTTAAAATAATTAACCATAAAATTTTAGTATCTTTAAATAATTATTAACCATAAAAATAAATCATGTTATATAAAATAGTTCAATGCAAACGATGTCACAAAATAAACCAACTACGAAAAAAATAGAGCTATAAAATAAACCAACTACACAAATAAAGAGTCTCATAGCCTCCAAAATATTTCTCATTATCATAATTATAACTCAATATAACATGAATAGGAAGTTCAATATTATTTATCAATTCTTCCAACTACGATTGATAAGGGAACCACCAACCACACAATTAACAGTTAGTTTGATGCAGCTTACTTGCGGTCACAAAATCATGTTAGTGATAAAATCACTAAGTCGCATAATTACAAAAAATAAATTAATATATTTCACGTCATTATTTATCAAGTCTTTTAGTGATTATGAGCCTATGCTCGACTCCAGTTACGTTGGGAGGGATGGCCACCTCATCCAGTTACTATCTTATATATGTGCATACATATTACCAGACCCTTAACCTCTAATTACATATATTTGTCTGAGTCGTATGGCCTCCTTGCGCCGTGTCACCCCCATCTACATGAGGGCAGTGATTTTGTCTTTCAAATTATTTTAAAAGTGTGGCTTCATGTCGAATTGAGTCAATTCCTTAACCCTGATTGTGCTCGATGTATGGTAGTTGAATCTAGGCTCAAGTCGACAAACGTTATTAAAAAGAATATAATATTTTAAGTAATTATATAAACATGGAATCCTTACGAGATTCCTACAACTATGACACACGATCTTAATCTAAATGTGACAATAAAATTATACATAAGTATAATTTTTTGCGAGAAAAATGCATGCAATGAAATGACTTAACCATATCATAATTAAAATTCATCAAAACAACCCATGCATCACTTCAAAGATTAGATTTTAAATTTACAAAGATTAACTTGAAAACAAATATTCTAGTTAATTATCCACATCACTTAATTATTTAATTTCAACAATTTAAACCAAAATTAAGAATATTTAGAATTAAATACTTATAATGAACATCACATTATTTAAAATAATGTATATTTACCAGCTTGAAAAATATGCATTTTATCATAAGTGTAACATAATAATAATAATACAGATAGCATTTCTATGATTCCTTAATAGGTAATTACTTCTCGAACAAAAATATATTACAAATGTCATCTCAATAGCTTGAATTATAAATTTAGATTTTTATTTTGTATTGTCCATTAAACAATAACCTATGAAGCAATAATTATTTACATAGTTAATAATAATTTGGATAATAATTTATTAACTTTTAATATTTCTAAAGCATTTCCTAATAGACATATTAGACTATATATTGTATCTTATTATTTAATATCACTTATATTAATGTTTATGGATATTAGTAAAACTATTTTTAAATTATTTAACACGGTAATGGTTCAAACTATATTTACTTTAGGTGTGCTATTAAGTTCAATACTTGTAATTACCACAATATAATATTTTGATAACTCATAATAAAAACCTTAATTGACTAATTATTAAAATAAACAACTTTATCTATTTCATGCTTCAATTTAATACCTTGAACATAGCGTAATAATAATTATATTATCATTGACATGTTATTAAAGGCGAAAACTTTACTTCATTAATCACTTAAACTACTCATATTTATTTATAAACTTATAATATATGAATCAATTATTAATAATTAATCAATATAGTAATATCAAACTACTCATATATTAATAAAATTTGTTTAACTCAACTATGATTATTTGTAGGCATAAATTAGTTATTAATTTAATCACTATGATCACATTTACGTATTAATTACTTAGATAAACATATATCATTTTATTTTTTTAATAATTTAAATTAATAATGACAACTTTATAAATAATTTAAAATATAATTCATTAATTAATTGATAATAACAATTTATATACAACATATATAAATCATAAATTTATTCCCACAAGTATTGCCATACAACAATAACGTGAAATAATTATATTACCCATTTAGGATTTTGCTACGATAATTAATTAATTAATATTTAATATAATATTAATCTTAATTTACATATAATGTAAATCATGAATTAAAGTCAATAATACTTATCATAATACAAAATAATATTAATATTAATATTAGATAATACAAATAAGGAAATTAATCATTTTACTAATAACATTAAACTCAGTCATTTATTCAATCCACACAAGATCGAAAAGTAAAAAAATAAAATAAAACCAGAACGTCACAAACCCAAAATTTGTACAACAAGGTGTAAGGATTATAAATCACGCAAATCTCATCCCTTGCTAGACGATTCATCAAAACCCTATATATATATATAGGGGGCAGCTGGCATGCGTTCCAACATTGCCAAATGTGGGCCGTTGGACAGCCATCCCCCAACCCCCTACTGGCGACTGTGGCCCCCCACGTCGGCAACAATAGCCGGCCGTCAAGGCCGGGTCCGCCCTTGCCACCACCACCCACCCCCTCCCTCGACATTCCTGCCCCTGCCTGCACCCACCCCCGCCGTCGTGCACCCCCTCACCTACCCTGTCCAGCCTTGCCGCCCCCGCCTGAGCTGTCGCGGCCTCCCCCCCACGCCCACAATGACCGCCGGCCGCCACGACTGGGTCCGACCCGTGCTACCACCACCCACCCCCCTGCCCCGGCGGGCCGCCCTTGTTGTCTGCCCCACCTGCCCCCTCTGTCGTGCACCCCCTCACCTACCCTACCGTCGTGCGTACCGCCCTTCCCCCGGCACTGCAAGGAATACAAAGGAGAAGCAATGGGCAGGGGCAGTTTCGTAATAAATTTTAACTCACTACTTAACTGTGAGTCAATATTACGAAATACATTTTGAAAAAATATAAAAATATTATTTGGAAGTTTGTACTTTTATTTATTATGTAGAAGAAAATTAAATCAGATGGCTCTCATGTATTTTAATTCTGATGTGTTACCAACTTCATCAACATAATTTAAATATTATCAAAATATATAAGAGTTTGCCATTTTTTTAAATCAAAAGTTGATGGCAAAATTAATTTTTCAATCATTTACCGAGTTAGGATGCATGATTTTAGAATATTCGAGCGGGATCGGTCAGCTCGAGTTAGACCAAGTCAAGTTTTAATTGACTCGAGTTAGAACAGAGTTAATTTTTTTATTGACTTGACTCGAGTCGATAACGGGTCAATTTTTATTGACTTGAGTTAAGTTGATACCGAGTCAATTTCTTGTTGACTTGACTCTTATCGATATTGAGTTCAATTTTTTATTGACTTGACTCGAGTTGATATTGAGTTCATTTTTATTTACTTGACTCAAGTCAAGAACAAGTCAATGTTTTTTGTTTCACATTTTTTGAGATGTATTTCATAATATTAACGGTCAATATTATTGAAAAAGTAGTAAAAACATAAAATAAAATAATCCATTGAATTGTCCTTTATTCTACAACCTTGCCACATTTACTAAATACTGAATCTTTAAGTATGCTCAACTAGAGTCGGGAGTGAGTAAATTTTTACGATAAGTACACGCATTTCTTCTTTTACTCGAGTCCATGTTACGAAATAGATATTAAAAAGTACGAAAACACAGAACAAAATATCATAGAATAAAATAGTTCCATTAGAATTCGATTATTTTATTGTATAGTATTCTGCTGTATTTTTTAATATTTTTCAAAGGGATGTTTTCGTAATAATAGTACTAAAGTCAGGAGCGAGTTAAATTTTTATTACAAAACTACCCCTGCCCATTTCTTCTCCTCTGTTTTCCCTTGCTGCGCCACCTAATTGCCTGCGACTGTTGCCACCGGCAACCATTGGTGTCACTGGCCAATGTTGTCAGCTGGTGCGACAAAACTGGGCGGGGGTGGTGGTGGTGGTGGTGGTGGTGGGCGGCAACGGGAAGGCGGCGGGTGGGGATGAGGTGGGGGGCGTGCGATGGCGCGGTGGGTAGGTGGGGCGGCCGGCGGGGTGGGAAGGCTGAGAGAGGGGGGTGGGTGGGGGTGGCCGGCGGCGGACTCGGCCGCGGTGGCCAGCGGTCGTCACAGGCATGGGAGGGAGCCGGCGGCTCACCCAGGCAGGGCGGGGGAAGGAAGGGTGTGGATGGGCGGACCAGGGGGGGGCAGCATGTTTTGGCTGGAGGGGCGGGTGGGGCAGCACACGGGGAGGGAAGGCCGGGAAGGGGGTGGGTGGTGGTGGCAAACGGAGCGAGACCCGAAGCACGGTCGGCCGAGGCGGTGACGTGCGTGGGCATGGGGGAGGCCCCGAGCCTCCGGTAAGGAGGGGGTTTGGGGGATGGCTATGAGGCCATTGGATCAGTTCCAACGGTCCACATTTGGCAACGTTGGAATGCTGTCCAAAGGGGCTAGTGCATAGCAGCTGCCCCCTATATGTATATATATATAGATAGATGATCTACATGATTGAACCGTATGCCTAAATAAAATAAGGAGGAAAAGAAAAGAAAAAGAAATGGAGGGAAAAATAAATCACACAAAAAAGTCTTAAAGGAAAAAGAGTAAAAAAGTTCTCTTCTTACGAAACTCCGAGGATGAGAAGAATGCATATAAACCCCTTCCAACTTCTTTATATGAAAGACTTCACTAACCAAACCAAGTCCACACATATTAAAAAAAAAAAAAAAATTGAACGTAAAGCTCCCTCCAACCTCAAAGTATCATTTATTTCTTTCTATATTTTTATACATTTATATGGGGTTTATAATAATTGCCCATGAGGGTTTTATAATCTCCCCAACTTAGAAATTTCTGTCCCCAAAAATTCAAAATACAGAAAAAAAACATAAAACTATACCTCGATCATCAAGCCATTTGCTGCCTCCTCATCGTCGCCCCTGAGCTCAATATGCCTTGAGCACT